>JAHHUM010002409.1:0-300752 GCA_036173005.1 Crenichthys baileyi
TGCCTTCACCTGTCCACTTTCCACATCCTTTCTAAGCACAGGTTTCTCTGTCTGCTGCCGTCATTAAGTACCCAGCCAGAAAATCAGTGGAAAAAACATCTAAAGTCCAAAGGAAAACATTTAAAGAGCTTAAGAAAGCCTGGAGAACTATTGTTAAAGAAAACTTTTATAGGGTTACAAGAAAATCTGACAGGTTCAGCTTTTATAATGTTGCTTTAGCCTCCCTGAACATCACCTCTTCCAACAGAGTCCTGCTCTTCTCCAGCTTCCTTTGCTGATCATAGACAGCCAAAGGAACTGAATTGGCCGAAGCGTCTCCCGTCTTCTGTTTTGGGCCCCCCACCTTTTTTCCCTTTTTTCACCTTCTCCCCTCTGGGGCGAGCGGGGAAAGCCAGTGCTCCCCAGAAAGGAGAGAGGGAGTGATGAGTTCATATTTCACCTCACCATGTTGTGGTCTTGTTGAACAGCATGTGTGTGTTGACTGACACTGCCAATAAAACCCAAACACACACAATCCTCTTTCCAAATCTAAACCTTAGGTGTGTCTTTCACTGTGTTATAAAGGAGACACTGAAAACATTACAGAATAACAGAAACACAGTTATTAATATGTTTTATTTACTATGTAAGAAACCTGCAGCAGCCTGTGTGTTTTTCTAACATATATGGACATTTAATGTCCTAATTGTCGATTTTAACAATACTGAAAAATTAAAGTTACATACATAAACATTTTTTGTAAGATACAACTGAGGAAATACCACACCCCCATATTTCTTTCCACTTAAAATGGCTAAAATCACGCATGGGCGTATTACATCAGATGCAAAGAATTAAAATATCATTATTCACTGTTTTTAAGGAGGTTTGCCCTGTTTAAACCTGTGAGATTTAGTTTGCTGTGCTTCTGACTGAAAGTGAAGACCTTGGTGAGATCCAAAGAGCTGCTTGAGGCCTTCAGAGAGAAAACTGTAGCAGCTCCTCAGCCTGTCGTGAAATTATACTAAGCCCTGCTAATGACCTAGTCATTTAACACAGGTGTATTGAAGCAGAGACTCATCTAAATGTGGCAGGACGCCAATCCTCGACAACTGGAGTTTAAGACCTTAGATGTCCACCTTTCCATGGTAACGTGCGTCCTGGTGGCTCAGGAACATCACGTTGGACGGTTGATTCACCTCTAAGTTCCCCATATCTGAATTTAATTGAGTGTCTGTGGGGTATGTCGCAACTTAAAGAACTTAAATGATCAGCTAAAAATATAATGGTGGTAGATACCACAGCACACCTTCCGGGGTCTAGTAGAGTCCCTGCCTCAATAAATCAGGGCTGTTTTGGCAGAAAAACTGGAACCGACACGATATTGGGTGGGTGGTCATAATGTTATGCCTGATTGAAGGAGCATGGGAGGGGAAAGCAATAACAGCCTTGGTAGCCCTCACCCCTCCAGATTATTCTAACATGTACTAGTATGGCTGGTCCCGAAATGTCCACGCTTTTCAAAGTGTCCTCAGAAGGGACACTTTGGGACACGGATTGGTCCCCATAAAAACAAACCGGACACTTTCTGTTTTCAGATCCATCTGATCAGGGTAACTTATCCCATGGCCAAGATCCACTGGAGAGTATCACAAACACAGACAAACACACGCTTATCAAATTCATCGGACCCAACCGACTTTCTGTCTCCTCTGCAGGCAGCAACAGTTCTACACACGAATATGCAATGTACCTTTTGTCAATTCTATTACTGTTAATTTACGCTCCATCACCCACAGCTACCACAAACCAGCCGTACAGTCCCAAACTCATTCTGCAGTTAGCCCAGACGCCCTCCTGGACTTAAACCCCCCCGGTCTGAGGGCTCCCCGTGGGTTACTGTGCTCTCTGCTTTTAGTCCCCTGAATTGAAAGAATGTCGAGCTCCCTTGCCCTAAACAACAAACGGGGAAACAGAGGGGTAGAGTGCGTTTAAATTCCCCGTTCTAGAGCACAGACGGAGACCTGGAAGAGGAGACAGACTGTTACACCTGACGACAGTTACCGTGGTGACAGGAGACATCTGCCCATCAGTATCTAGGCTGATACACGACACCAGACACACACACACACACTTATCGCACACATCAAATAAGGCATTTGGATATTGTTATTTTTACCTTTAAAAGGAATGTTACCCGGTTTTTCTTTTGTGGGTTTTCCCTTCCACGCTGAAGCAAAATTACTCTCACGAGTCTCTCCAGAACCAAATGAATACACAAACACACTTTAATTTAATTTAGAAGTAATTAGGTTCAAGAATTTAGAGTACCAAAGCCCTCCATTAAAATTTGTCTTCAGAGCTTTTTTCTTTGCAGATGACTTTTTGGGGATGTGTTGAGATGTACAGCTCCCATATGCAAATTAGTTTCAGCAAAATTCAAAAATGTTCAGTTGTTTACAACAGAACATACACAAAAACTTTTAATAGTTCAATGAAATAATGTTGCAAGGATTTTAGCTCAATACGGCTGAAACTAAAAGTCTTAATTTGAACACCTTAATGTTTAATTCATTGTTAAAATAAAACTGTAAAGGCAGAAAATTTAATTGGTCCAAGGGACCAATCAGTTAACGTTTCTGTGCCTTCGCATATCATCATAAGAAAGTGATTTAGTTTGATGTCTTCAGTACAGGGGCCATGACAGTGGCCAGGACCAATTGTACAGGGGCACTGGCCCCTGTTGGCCCCTGCCTAGAGCCGTCTCTGCTCTTGAGTAATATTCTTCATAAGAGCAAACATTTATAAATAAAGGGTGGACTCAGGGACCCATAATGCAAGCAATCAAGAGGTTTGTTAGTCAGCCAAGAGTAGAACACCTCCTGGACTGTCGATTGCAACTTTCTGTGGTGGGCACGGTTCTGCTAATCAGCTAACAGCTAATAGTGGAACTAAGTTTTTCATTAGGCACATTAGCATTTTTGCTAACTGTTAGGGGACCGTTTAGCTTCTGCTAAATTAGGTTTCGCCAACTTTAAGTGCCCAAATAATTTACAAGTGTGTTCATTTCTCTAGTGGGCATGTCTTGAAGAGTCCGTTAGGGAGGCTATTAGCTTACTATGAGTACATGTGACAACACATCATTGTGCGATGCAGCAGCAGCTAGCTGAAAGCAGTTTTAAATTGCAGTTATGAAGTGTTCTTTAAGTTATGGAAGGTAAAAGCAAAGTCGTCTTAGCTGTTAGTAGTTAGTATTAGCTTCTCCAAATTTATCAATCGGTTTAGCGTAGCTAATATTTAAGTTAGTGGAACATGGGTTATTGAAGCTAACTTTTTGGTTAACTGTGGTAACTTGTAATTCAATATGACTAAGCCAAGAGAATTGTCCACAAAGTTCAGAGGTCATTGCCTCGCAAAAACAGGAACACGGATACAAAAAGATAGCAAAGGTCCTGAATGTCCCCAGATGTCCAGTTGGAACCAGCCTTTACAGATTAAAAAGTGGCTACGCCACCTGGTAGCAGAAAGGAGAAGCTATCAACTACTGCCAACAGATTCCTAAATAGGCAGGTGGTTAAAAACCCTACACTGACTGCAAAAGACCTGCAGAATGACTCGGTGGCATCAGCCACTGAGGTTTCAGTTTCCACAGTAAGGTTTGTACTAAAAGCTGTGGGGCTTCATGCCTGAAGTCCAAGATGTACAGAACTACTAACATAAAAGCACAATAGAGTTCATGCTCCAACGTGCTTACAGCTATATGAATAAATCAAACAGGTTTTGGGATTCTCTTCGTTGGAGCGATGAATCAAAACGGGAACTTTTCATGAGGAGTGAAAATGAAGAATACAGTGAAGACAACACTATTCCCACTGTGAAGCATGGTGGTGTCTCAGTGATGCAATGGATCTGTTTTCCTGCATTGTGTGCACGGTATGAATCAACCAAGTAAAAGGAAACCCTGAGAGAAAAATGTCACAATGTCTGTACGGAACCTAAAACATCATTGGACCTTTAATCAGGACAATGATCCAAAACATATTTTAAAGTCCACCAAGGCCTGGTTTTAGAAGACGTCCAAGAAGATAATAGCACGACCTTCATAGCTGCCGGATTTGAAGAGTGTGTTGTAGGATGCAAACCCAAAAATATTAATGAACTGGGTCCCTTTAATGATGAAGAATGGGCTAAGATTCCTCAGGAAAGTTGCCAGAAGCTGTTTTCTGGCAATGAATCATGTTTAGAGGAGGTCATAACAACAAAATTTAACTTGTTTCGGGTTTTATTCTTTTATTTCAAGCATCAGCTATTATATACATTTAGCCAATAAAGGTGATTTATCGCTATTAAGTCCTTCTGAAGGATGA
The DNA here is from genome assembly GCA_036173005.1 of Crenichthys baileyi. NCBI lineage: Eukaryota > Metazoa > Chordata > Actinopteri > Cyprinodontiformes > Goodeidae > Crenichthys > Crenichthys baileyi. The sequence continues at coordinate 4,347 of JAHHUM010002409.1, forward strand.
ATTCCTGCAGCTAATCTTAAGCCTGTTAACGTTTAACCAGATGTATAAGGTCTTTAGAGTTGTCTGGTTTACCTGTTAACTGTTTTACTAGCTTGTCTATTTATTGGACAAATGGCAGGTAGTTGAGGGTCTGCTTACATGCAAGTTTGAAAGTTTGAAAAACATTGGTGCACCAGTGCAAGTTATAGCTTATCTTACTAATAAGATTTTCCTTCAATGTTTGTAGAAACAGTTATGTTATTAGAATTACAGCAATAATCTTTCAAATTATCTCTTGGATTTGGTCTCTCCTTCCTCAAAGTCTTGGTCTTGTCGGAGCTTTAGGATTAGGTGGCACATGTCCAAAGAGTTTTGAGGCAAACCTGGAGTCTTGCACAACTTCACCCAAAAAAGACAAACAAAGTGAATGACACAAAAATTATTTCTGACTTTCCAATGGATTGAAAGGTTCAGTCTGAGTCAGAAGTCACCTCATGGCTGGCAGTGTGTGCTTCTGGGGGGAGGAGTTGTCATGGCTAACTGATGAACAAATCAGAAACCAGAGCTTTGTTAAGTTTAACAGCCAATGAAAAATGATTTTTTACCAGTTTTTCTACAAAATGTGTATTAGGCTCAAAGAGACCTAAACTGTCAGCAGTCTATCACTATAGTCATAACGCTGTCATTTCAAACATGTAATCAGTCAAACTGAATAAAAGAAAGGTTGACATTTAAGGTTAGACACATTAAAATAATCCAACTTTAAAGTTACAACTAATCATGACATATTTCAAAGATTTCAGAAATTTTTAGCTGGACAAAATATTCACATAAGAAGGAATTTGACACACATAAACAGGCAGTCAGACAATGTTTTCTAGCACACGTTGTTTGGTCATAATTTAACCTGAAATGAGCAGAAATCAGTGTCAACTTAGTTTTCCTTCAGAATGAATCTATATGTGTCAGAAATCTAAAGCGAAGATTAAATCATAATTTTAAGTTATAAATGCAAAGACTTTCCCACATCCCAGGTTTTGTTAACAAAGGACATTATAGCAAAATTGCACAACAGCAGTATTATTTAACAGTAAACTGAATATAAAATGACATAATTAAGATCGACTTTCTTGTGAAATAACTGCGGGTACTTACGGGGTCTATTTCAGTCTTCATGACAGTTACTTCTTGTTTCCGTCCTGCAACTCAACCTTCCTCTCCTCAGCTGAGCTGTTTCACTCTAAGACCTAATTAGTTTGGTGTTTGTGCTGTTCCACCTCCACCTGAATTAGTCATCAGTCTGTTAGTGAGTATTCAGCTTGGGTAGATGACATGATTAAGAACGGAAATACTACTAAATATATTTACAGAAATCCAAAACAAAAATTCCAGAAACAAGATCATTAAACATTTGTATTCAAAGATCTGAGTATGATGCTGTTTAACTTTATAAAGTTATGCCAATAAATATGATTTATCTTGTAGCACACAACTGCAAGTTCAGCATCAGTTCACTGCAAACAGACTCATTATCATCTGCCATTAATAGTGAAAATGTAAATAGGAATAGGAAAAGAGGAAAGGAATCAAACTGACCTTTAGATTGGTGGATATACTTTATCACGAGTCACACACACCAAGAGGTTGTTTCATGGTATCGGAGTTCTGAGCAACCCTAACCCTACCCTCTAAACACTTGAGTGTACGTTTGAAAGCCACATTAAAAGCCAGGCACCCAGAAAAAAACTTGAAAGGGGTCACAAAATGAGTTTCTATGATTCCAGGTTGTTCTCTTGTACAACTACCGTGAGCATACGATGTGACCATTGCTGGTCTGCATGTGGTTCAAGTCTAACCAAATCGAACTATTCCCTTATAATGTTTCAAAGCTATATATTCTGCCATGCTAATTAGGTCCCGTTTCGTGTTGAGACTTCTTTAATATAGTGCAACTATAGTAAAATATATTAATAAATCAGTCTAATCCATAAAAGATCATTGTTCTGGCTGGAAGATCACTTAGATTCTAAAGCTGCAGCTTCCTTTTTTCAATCCAGAACCAGTTTGAATTGGAAGATTTTTTTAAATAAAGTAATTAAGTAACATGAAAAGTCTACAATGTGGAGGAAAAATTTGAATCTTACACAACTTTACAGAGATACAGACAAATGTTGCAAAATCATTGTAATCAAATCTTGACGTTGGTAACAGAGTTGGGGAAAGTTTTGAGGTTCTGTATTGCTAACATTAACACAGCTTAGCTCTCAGCACTTCTAGGGAAGGAGTCATCTCGAGGGGCTGATAAGCCAATCAGAGACTGACCCATTTCTTATTTTTTTTAAACCACATTCTTTAGACTAGAGACAGGCCTAAACTGTCAAACTATTACTGTAGACTTTAAAACCTCCTACAAAATATAAAACATTACAACCATGCAATAACATTTTACAAAATTTTATTAAAGCAGTCAGGATTCACTCAGTTCAGCTCATAGAAAAGATTAAGTTAAACAGTTTTACATTCATAAATAACTCACATGACATCAGTATATCTTTCTTTCAGGTAACCGCAGCACTTTGTATTAGTTAGACCCACTCCCGTTTCATCCCGTTCCCCGTATCCCTTTAGCTCTTTTCCTAGCTTTGTGTAAACTTGCTGAGGGCTACAATGGTTGTGAGTCTCTTTCAGATATAGCGCTAAAGGTATTTGGTGCGAGAATTAAATTGCAAACTAGGAAATTCTGATTTCTAGAGTTGAATAAAAAAACTTCTAACATTTTTCTTCAGACTAACACAATTAAAGACAGTTTATGGAAAAGCGATTACAAATTAAGATAGCACATTTGAGCTGTTTACAGGTTTGGGCAACTCTAGTTCTCAAGGATTTACAAGTTTTGTGTGCGTTTCCTGTCCAACACACTTGATTCAATGAGTTATCTCTAAATCTCGCCTCAAATGTCAGCAAGACCCAGCTAAAGGCCGACCCATTTAAATAAGGAGGCCTCCAGAAACGAAACATGTAACACATACTGTACAAAGCATGCGAGACACTGGCCCAGGAGGACCAGAACCAGGTTTACATCAAAATAATCCACAAAAGCTGACACCTTTTGGGCCACTGCACCTTTATAGGTAAATCTCTGGCTATGAAATTGGATTGGTTTTTAGAAGACCATGTTTGCATTTAATAATGTTCATAATTGCTTCTTTTTTTCTTTGACACAGTTTTGTGATTTTTAGATTTTTGTGGTTTAATTGTTAAAAATCTTTCTTTTGCATACTACTTTGCAGCACACGGATCTCGCAACAAAAACTACTAAATAAAATATTTAAAGCATTTAATTGTAGTCAGATTTAGAAGAGATTTATTTGCTTTAACTAGCCAACAGAAGTCCAAACTGCTGAACAGCCATTTTCACCCCTAAGCACATGTTTATTACTGTACAAGTTCAGGCTTTACGTAAACAAAGGTAAAACTTCCAAGTCTTTCACTGGGAATAAAAATATTTCAGGAAAAAACTACATACAGCAGATTTTTGTTCCATGTTAGTTTTTCTGGATAAATTTCTCTTCCTTTGTCCCAAGGTCAGCAAAGCAACAAGCGTGTGCAATGTAATTTAAGACACTTTCATTGCTGATGGCTTTTATAATTTGCTTCCTTTTACAATAAAATTTGCAATTTATAAAAACAACAAACAACATTACAGCACAGTAATAAAAGTCTTCTTCGGTTTCTTTGTCTGACTTAAGCAGTGAAAGCAGGGATCTGACTTAATTGGTTTTAATTCATTTTCTGTGAGGAGCTCATGTTTATGTGTCTGCGCAGCGTCTGTAGAAGTTGAAGTGATAATCTGTAAAGAGCGCCCCCGCGTAGTGATGGTCAGTACTGCAGTCTGCTTGACCCTGAAGAAACACGGGTAATAATTTGGTCATTTCCACGGCTTTTAAATACTTTTCATATCAAATATTCCGGTGGATTTACGTTATATGTCGCTTCTAATAAAATAAAAACAATATTTCTCAAATATAGTTTTCTGCTGTTAATCTCTAGTAAAATTGGATCCAATAACAAGTATGTGTCATTTAAATTAAATTTAATTCTCTTTACTTATATTCTTATGCATTTGTAACTGGCTAGCTGTTTTTGATTTATGTCACATGAAAACAGAAATAATTTGTTTCTCACAGCTACTGCAGACCGGAAGTAATACGAGCTGTGATGAAGACGAGCCACATGAAGAGGCCACTCATGTTCCCCCTGCAGAAACAGACATATGAATCCGTTTAAATTCAAAAATATGGTCAAGAGGACATCAGGTAAAACTGTTTTTATAGTTTGTCCTAAATTCGCCCTTAAGTAAGTAATTATTTTTCAATACTATCCACAGTACAAGTTAGTGTCTGAATCTAATTTACATGAATTTTGTGCCATGAATTCATGAAACCTTCAGATTTTTGAATTTCCCATTTTCTGTTATTTAATAACATGCCCATTATTTAAGGTAGCCTATTTTTAATTGTACGACAACCTTCACTTAATACGTAAAAACGTGTTACATTGTCAGCAATGATATTAGAAAAAGTTATTATTGTTCTTAACCATTTAAACAAAGATTTCTCTATTTTATGTTTAACGTTAAATCTGACTCCAATAATTATTTTTTTTAAAACCTGGCTGAGATTTACCTGTGTATTTGATGGGTACCTGCTGTCAGAGGCTGTGGTGGCACTTAGCAGAGCAGAACAGGGGGTTGGTTCATCTACAGCACATAGATGGACCACCAACAACTCAGTAGAACTGAAAAACAACCATAAAATATTTTATTTTTCTCGTATTGTCAGCCATTAAATTTTTTTACCCAGAAACAATCATCAGAGGAAGTGACTTAGTTTACCGTTAACTAGAAAGCAGTTAGCAATATGTTACATGATGCTAACAAGATTGAATAATTTATTAGCATTACTGTAAGGTTTTACCATTAAAAAATTCGTTAGCCAAAGCAGCTCAATTTACCATTAGCTAGAAAATGGTTAGCAAAAATGCGCTCATGCTAACAAGCCTGAGTAGCTTCTAGCTATAGCCTAATCGTAACATTTTACCCTGAAGTTTTCTTCAGGCAAAGCAACTCAGTTGACCCATAAAACAGTCGCCACTGTTAGCTGGTAGCAACAGAGGAGTTCACTATTTTTGGGCAAACTTTTACTATTTAATAAACCTCGTAGGTAGTAATTGCAGTACAGTCAAAGAATCTATTGTGAGGTGTAAAATTATGTTTTAAGGGTAATTTTGTTATACTTTATAGTGTAAAATTTGACCCTAAAAAGAAGCAGCTCATTTTAACGTAAACTAAAAAGCAGTTATTAGGAGTGTTATGATGCTGACAAGCTAATTGCAGCTCAGAAAAACTTCTAATCCTTAAGTGAAATGTGAAAAAAGTCAAGGGTAAGAATAGTTTTGCAAGACACTTTAATCATGTTAAATCATGTTACGTTACAACAGAAATGAGCATATTTTAATCAAACAAGGAAAAAGTTTAGCCCTTACATTATGGACCAGGTGTTTCTGTAAGATGTAAAAATACTTTTATTTTCTGTTTCCATTCAGTTCTTACTTCATAAGCAGTGTGATTCTCATGTTGACAGGGACAAATTGGCTGATAGGAACTCTAAAAACGTATCTCTCAGGCCTAAAAAAAATAAAACAGACAAATGTTAATATAACTAGTCTCAAGCATTACATTTAAATTAATTATGGATCTTTTTTTCAATGAAGATCTCTTAAAACTTACACAATTTTTTTAAGCAAATGTATTCTTTAGAGCTGATTTATCTACCTACCCACATTCATCCCTCATGCAGTATCTGCCATCAATCACCTGCTGGTTCTCTTTAATCATGAATGTGTGAATTGTTGTGTTTCGCCCTGATAGAGAAAAAGAGTAACAACTGTTTAGTTTGATAAAAGGTCTCCAGGGTTTTTAAGTAGGTATGAAAAAACATGAAGAAAAACCTTCTAAGAAACATCTGTCAGTTAATAGTAAATATTTCTTTGTATGTACACTGCCTTGCAAACATCTTCCTACCCTTTCACAATTTGACACATTACAGCCACAAACTTTAATGTATTTTTTGAGGATTTTATGTAATAGAACACAAAGAAATCAAGAATTGTGAAAAAGAAGCAAATGATGCAAAGTTTGTACATATACAGAATATATATATCTGAAAAATCAGGCATGCAAATCTATTTAGCCCTATGACATCCCTAAATAATATTAAATGTTAAGAACTGCCTTCAGAAGTCATGTGATTAGTGAATAAAGTCCACCGGTGTGTAACTGAATCTGAGTCTAACTGTAGCTGTTCTGTTTCTGACCTCTGAGGCCTGTTAGAGAACATTAGAGACCAAACAGCATCATGAAGACCAAGGAACCCAGCAGACAGGTCAGGGAGAAGGTGGTGAAGACATTTAAAGCAGGGTTAGGTTCTAAAACAATTTCCCAAACTTTGAACATCTCAATGAGCTCTGTTCAATCTGCAGTGCTCTGTTTTGCACAGTACTCTGGTCAAATGTCAGTTTCGTTGACGTCAGATGGTGTCAGTGACGTGTAACAGAATACTCACAGTCTCCAACACTCCTCAAGCTGTGGTTAACGTTTTCTTGTCTTATTCCTGTTAAACAAAAACACCAGCCCGTGTCTCCTATTTATGATGTTTTTCATTTGAATAACTGATTTAGCTGGGTACCCTAGGCTGCTGTTACCTGTTCTTGTCATGCTTCTGGTTGGCTCAGTGGCTGGGACGCTGGAGACAGTGCTGCCCTCTGCAGATGAAGGGCAGCAGTACACCTGATCACAGTACAACAGGTCACAGAAGCTCACATCAGGAGGCCAGGAACCAGGATGTGTTGTTATTGAGGCTGGAAGGGACACGTGCAACTTGTTGCAATTTGTTTCTTGCTTAAGTTTAACTCAATACATTTTGTAATATATTTAAAGGTCAAGGTCTCATATGTGCACAATATCAGGAAGACCTGCCACATGCAATAACATTCCTGAACGTCACTGTTACGATATGATTTGCGAGAAAAGAGAGAGTTTTTGCTTTTCTGTCGCATCAAAATGCCATTGACATTAAAATATCAAAAAACATAAACTGAGAAATTTCAAAAAGCTGTTTTTTAGATGATGATTTTTTTGTACTAAGGGAAAAAAAGCTTTCCAAATCAATCTGGTCCTCGCTGAAAAAGCAACTACTGTTACCCACTGTTTAAATTATGAATTAACTGTAGTTAAACATATTTTTGGTGCAATTTCACTACTTAAACCCAGATTTTATCAGCACAATCAAGAAATCCGTTAGATAGAACCTGTCTAACATCATGAAGTAGACTCAAAGATCTCATACAGCAGCACATCATGCAACAGTCTAAAGGAATCCAAGAGCAAATGAGAAACAAAGTCACTAGTCTGGAAAGAGTTACAAAGTCAACATCTGAAGCCCCGCTGGCCTCACGCCTCGGTTAAGGTCAAAGTTTATGATTCAACAATAAAAAGGAAAGACTAGGCAAATATGGCCTCCATGGGAGAGATCCTAGGTCAGAACCAATGCTGACCCAAAAGAACCCAAAAACCTGCCTCACATTTACCAAAAACATCTTAAAGATCCACAAGACTGCAGACTACTGAACCCTTGGCGATAATACTGCACTGAGCCGCATTTGTGACACTTTATTAGCTTATTGCTGCTGCACTGTGTTCTTTTTTTTATTGCACACTGTGAGTACTTTTTGTTTTTATAGCGAGTGGAACGTTTCTGCTTATCTTAAGCTTCTCGTTGCATTGTTAACTTTGTGTTTACCTGCATATGACAAAAAAACTGATAAAGATAAACAAAAGGAAAATATTCTGTGGACTGAAGAGACAGACCTTTTGAAAGAAACGAGTCTGGTTAAAACTATCAATATATCTCACAAACATTATTATACAGTTAAACATGGTGGTGGTAGTGTGATGGTCTGGGGTTTGCTTTGCTGCTTCAGGACCTGGATCTCTTGATGTAATTGAAACCATGAGTTCTGCTCTGCAGCCGAATAATGAAGAATGATCAGCCTTAAGCTCAAGAGCACTTTGGTTATGCACCAGGGTAATGATTAGCACACCAGCAAGTTTATCTGCATCAAAAAAGAAAGGTTTTGGAATGGCCTAGTCAAATTCTGGATTTAAATCCCATTGAGTTACTGTGGGAAGACATTAAACAGGCAGTTCATGCTCAAAACCCATCCAATGTGACTGATCTGAGATCAATTCTGCAAAGAAGAGTGGACAGAAATCTTTCCAGTGATGACCAAAGACTCATCACCAGTCATTGCAAACAGTTGATGATTGTTGTTGTCACCCAGGGAGGCACAACCAGTTATTAGGCTTCAGGGCCAATTACCTTTATATATGTGAACAAGTTGGTTTGGCTAACCCCTTTCCCTTAATAAGTTAAGTCATCATTGCCAAACTAGTTTTGGTATTTATTCAGGTTATCATTCAATGTCAAATGCAGGTTTTAATGTGATTGTAGTGGGGTCTAAAACTGAAACAAAGGAAACCAGAGGCAAATAAACCTGTTTGACTGAAGCAATTAAAAATCAACAAGCTGATTTGGATCTCCAGATTGATTAAGCGAGCACAGTACCTGTGGTAGTTGAAGCCCCTGTTGGCACAGGTGACTCACTGCTGTTGCTACCAGAAAAAAGAATAAATTCATTATGCACTGCTCATGTCATGGCAACCACATAACAAAGATATCTATGGAAATTGTATGTTTAGACTTCCCTAATGAAGCAGGAAGATGAGTATTATCAAGAGTTAATTACTAGTTTGTGCATCTAACTGGTTTTTCAAAACAACAGTGTTAGATATTTACCTGTGACCAAGATGGTTGCCCATGTCTCCTTCCTTCAAATTTACCAGGTAGAGAGCTGAAATGGAGATTATACTAAACCCAAACAGACGTAAAACAAAGAAAATCAACTTTAATTTATTTTTCTGGTATTTTAATTTTAGATGGAATAGCAGCCAGGAACATATAACTTTCCTCACCAGACAGCCATAGTGACCAGGAAGGTAAAGACGCTGGCCAGGAAGATCTTATTCTGCAGAAGGTGGATGAATTTCTGACACTGGTTCTTCTTTTGAGCCTTTGCAGTCTTACATGGCTCTGGGTTCGGTGTTGCTGACGCGCTGCTGTGAACCGGAGCTTTACTGCTGGAGACACAGAAGAATTTCACCTCTTAGGATAATATCCTGGAAAGACTAGGTAATGCTTTCATCAGTGCACTAAGAAATGTAAAAACCCTGGCAACTCATTGATTGATAGACCTATGCCAAATATATAAACATGTTTGTTGAAAAAAACATTAGGGTAAATGAAAATAATTTCAGTTGTTTTTTTATACAGACATGTCAGCCTACTGTAAAGGATGTCGATGTGCTGCACAGTATATGCATTTAGCATGGTGTGGATTCCTTTCTTCTACATGTTTGCTCTAAATGGGAATTCCCTCTTCCTGTCAATCGATTCTCCCAGGTGGGTTGTAGATCTCTGCAGCTCCTCCAGAGCTACCATGGTAATCTTGGCTGCTTCTATGATTAATGCTCTCCTTGCCCAGCCTGACAGTTCATGTGGAAATCCATGTCTTGGTAGGTCTGCAGGTGGTCCATCCTCTCTCCATGTTCAGATGATGGATTGAACAGAGCTCTGGGAGATGTTCAAAGCTTGGGATATTGTTCTAACCCTGCTTTAAAATTCTCCACAATGTTCTCGCTGCTGTGCTCCTCGGTCTTCGTGATGCTGGTTGTTTCCTAACTGGGAACAATACAGGAAGGTGGAGGACTGACTGGATCAATAAAACTAGGTAAACTGCTTCATGTGACTGTGGCAGGTTATTTAGAATTCAGATAAGTAATGGTGAAGTCTGCTGGAGCTCCAGTTATAGATAGGGTTTATCTACTGATACGCAACTGGTGGATCTGTCCCCAGACATATAGATTATGGTATGTGTTTAGGATAAGAAAACCTCTAAATTATCAGTATAAGTAGAACGGTGACAAGGTGAAAACATTTTTCCGTTGCCTCGCAACTGTCCTTGACCTACAATCCCTGAGCACTACAGCAACCTGACAAAGCACAGCAGTGCGCATTGACTACTATTCCGATTAGGAATTAGTGAGAGAAAGCATAGTAAAGCAGGTCCTGATAAATGTTGAAGAAGCGTTAGTCTCTTTTAGATGGAAGGTTCATGTTGGTTGAAGCACCTTATTCCTGGAGGAGCCTTCAGAACACCACCTGTTCTTGAACCTGTGCTTCAGTTTCTTTGTTGCCTTCGTTATGCAATAACGTCATTTTATTAGTTTTCCCATGGTGCTGCATAGTTGCTATGAATCCGTTTCTTGACTTAGAACAATATTGAAGCCGATATGGTGTTCCAAACCTGTTTCCTCGCAAGAAACTTCGAAACTAATTACTTTAGACATGCTTTAGTCTACTTTTTGTGTGAATAAATACCAACAACAACTTGCTTTTTTGTTTAAACAAAAATATGACAATTTAAGGGATAACATCAGTGTTTTAAGAATTGTTACCTGGAACTAAGGTTGAGAAAACTTTTGTTATTCTTCTGTTTTACATGTAAAAATTTTTAAGTAAGATTACAGGGAATAGGGTGGAGAAAGCGGAGGAAGGAAATGCAGTAAACGTCAAGGGGCCAGGATTTGATCCTATGACAGCCTGCGTTGAGGACTAAGGGTCGCGCATGGGTCGGGTGCTTAACCCCATGTGCCACCAGTCTGACCTTTCACCTATTTAAACTGTTTTCGTCCTGGTCTCTTCAAGATGTCAATGCCAGACATTTAGATCAAACCAAACTAACCTCTTATTTCACTGAAATGGGTGAAGGAACCTCCAAAACGTCAGCGTCTTTATTGCCCCGACCTTTGCTATGCTCAAAAAATTTATCTGAATGTCTGTTACTGAGAGGAAAGTTGAGTCCAGAAAAATCTAGAAAGAAAGAATAAGTGAACCTTTCAAAAAGCCTTGTTCAACCTGCTTTTGTTACAGAAGTTTTCTATGTTCATCTAATTTTGTGGTAAATTTCGGCAAGGTTTGTTTTAGTTGGTTTTTCTCTGTGCCTTGAACATATAATGTCAGTTGTCCTTTAGAAGCTTTCTTAATGAAAAATCCTTTTTGTGTCCATCCTGGTTCAGAGGCCACAGTGAGGAACGACCAAAACATCCAACAACTTGAGCAGGAACCAACAGTCGCCAGTCTCAGAGTGAGCTTTTTGTTTCTAGATTCTCCCTCAACAAAGTCGTAAGACTATGTGGCCAGAACCACACCTGCAGACGTCCTGCTGGTTGTGTAAGTGAGACAAGTTTGGACCCAGTTAGGTACTCTTGTCCTCTTCTATCATGGTAGTTCTGTCCATGTCCGGATGGTGCGGAGACTGAATTGGGCTTCCTCTTTTCTTTCCCCTCTCAGTTTAATGTTAGGTATTAGAACTCAGAACCAAATCTTTTTTAAAAATTAAATTAAATTAATTAATTAATTTGTATTTTTAAATATGAACTATGAATATATATCTTACTTTTTAAACTTTAGGATGCTTTTCTTTCTCGAACTACAGATGCATAGATAAGATAAATAAAGGTGAGTACCCAGTGGAGCGCAGGCTGCCCGTCAGGCTCTTCAACTTTGCTAGTCGGCGGTTCCAAACTTCCAGCTCTTGAATACGAGTCTCCAGGTTGTCCGTAAGCTTTGACAACTGTTGTACAGCTCCCACGTTCTCCATGAAGATCTGCTCCTGCAATTGGAAGAAAGTGATGTTAAGAAACTTACGGTGTGGTTCCTTTTAGTGAAAGCCTGTGAAATGTTAGATTGTTAAGTACCGTGTTGTGAAAAAGTATTCGGCCCATTCACTCAAGTTTTGCATCTAAACAAATTTACGGTTCTGCAGTGGAACTAGCCGAAGTCTGGATTTAAAATCTGATTGAGACGTTGAACCATGAGCGTCATGCTCAAAAGCCCTCCAATCTAGCAGAATTCTGCAATAAATAGTGAACCAAAATTCAAATACTTTTTTACAGGATTGCTAGTCAATTGCCATTGAAAAATTGCATTTTTATGAATTTTTCGGTGGTTTAATATCACCTTTGGGGAAGTACCTTGAGTACAAGCCAGGTAGAACCACAGAATGCTCTGTCATCCAGCTATACAAATGTGAGGAATTGAATGGATCCCGTCATATTGCTTACATGGACAAGAAAGACTCCACACTTGTATAAGGAACAACCAACAGAACGAACAAATGACCCAGTCATTTTTGGTCTCCATTTATTCTAGATGAAACTATCATTATTGCATCATTGCACCCTACTGTCTTCTGACCAATGACTCTGTTCATCTTTGTAACGGTCCCAGTTGGTACAAATAATGAAACACACCTTCGTATCTTCTCGCGGCCTTTCAGAAGGCACGTTGTACTTCAGTCTTAGGAGAAGGCTTATGATTCATGTATTCCAGTAGCCCCTTTTTTCTTTAGTAGGATTTGGTCCAAATATGTGGTGGATACCTTGTTAATTTCCTTTGTCATTATAAGTTGTTAAGCATTGCACATTTTAATACAGAAACAAATAAAATTGCAAAAAATACCTTGTCAACCATGAGGAAATTTTGTATTGTTTCTCCATCTGAGCAGGTGATGTCGCCGACCTCCATGACTGCCGATGGAAGCAGCTCCTTCACCTCCTGAGCTATTACTCCTGCGATATCAAAAGATTTGAATAAAAAAATGAAACGCTGAACACTTTAGAAACCACAATATTCCAGTTCCAGTTGTGAATAGCAGCACCTGTCTGATGGGTATGATCAATTCCCATGGTGGAGGCAAACTCTGGCTTGTAATCAAACTCAATTATCCTCATCTGATTGATTCTCTTAAGCAGTTGCTCAGAGTCGACCTAACAGAAGACGTAAAAATGATTTACAGCTTAAAAGAATCTAGAAATTTAGTGGAAATTGAGCAGCAAATTATAAATTGAAATACTTGAACAATACAACTTGTTTTATCCTACCTCCTGTATGTTTTCCTTGGCTCGGCAGTCAGACGGTTGCATGATGGCACCCATCACCTTAGCATTACCGCATACTACCAGGGCTTCATCAGGGGAGTCTGTGTTGATACCAACTCGACCGTGACAGACCGCAGCTTCCGGCACTGACCCACGCTGCCACAAGGTGTCACTGTCGGTCTCGAACTGGCCCGGATTAGACGCCTTAAGATGGACAACGACAACAGTTTAATTAAATAGTTTGATTGATTGATTGATTTTAATTGATGGTTTAAAGCCAGTGATTTTACCCTAACAATAATTCTCTCTGAAACCAGAGCAGCAAGAAGAAAAGTCTCGTCTTTGACGGCAGCATAAAGGCCGACCACCATCTGAAAATACCTGCACACACGCACACAGTGAGCATGGATTTCCACCATTGTTCATTCTTTACTGTCTTTACTCACTCTCATACCTCTGTTCAGGGTTGGGTCTGCCTTTCTTCCTCATGTTGTTGGCTGTTGTCTCGCTGAAGTGCAGTCGGCCAAGAGTTACTTTGGTTATTTTGCCACCATGCAAACTGACCCTGGATGATGACAGATCATTGTTTTTAATATATAACTTTAGGGCTTTCTGCTTTTAATCCTACTGAAATTGTATCTAAAAAGTAAAAATAGTGGAAGCCATATGAGACATACAGACAGCAGCTATACACACATTGACCCATTGTTAGCTTAGTTAGCTTGCTAGCAGCTATGAAGTTTTAGTTCAAATCAAGTAATAATTTGAAAATGGGTGTTCATTTTTTGATCAATTTTAATTGAAAACTGTATTTTAAACAATACATGTATTTTTTAAACTAGTTTTATGAAAACTAGTTTAGCTAGCTGAGCTGCTTTAGCTAGCTAGCTAACTGAAATGATTTTCTCATTCTCTGAGTTTGGAAAAATATAATTTGATGCTGTATTCGGCTGAGAAATGTCCAGCAATGTGTGTCAATTTTGGGTGGGCTCACTGCCATATGTATTGCATTTCCGGTTGGAAAGTATTCTTGATGCTAAAAACTATATTTTTTAATAGCTAAAAAATGCAACTGAAACTCTCATGGTATTAAGGCGACAGGGCTACATATAGACTTATCGCTGAGTATTATTTAAATTAGGTCTAAACACAGCCTCAATGCTGAAATCACGTTTTCACTTTTTGCCCACAAACAAAATGTAAATTTGATTCATATATTTGGTTACAGAAGGTACAAAAATGTTGCTCAAATGTGTATTGTTTTAACAAATCAGAAATAAATGCCACAAATCTAACCTCAAACTCTGATAAGATAATATAGTATTTTCAAATGTTAAGAATGCAGTTACTCTACAATTATATTAGATCTAGTCTGTCTCTGTGTTGCAACATTTCTGTTTTGTTTTTGCTTTCCCTTTAAAGCTCAGAAACAGACCTCATGACCCACTACACGCAGATTCTGCCAAAATGCCAGCCTCTTTGCCCACTTGTGGGAAATATAGTATTCGATTTAAACCTTTTGCTTATCTGTATCAAACCTACATGTACAATATCACTGTAATCTATGCATTGCAACATCTTTTAACTATGGCCTCAATCAGCCAAACTTTATTTATGTATGTTTGAAAGACATTTAGCTTTTGGACATTTCATACTTGAAGATTTTACTATAGAAGTAAAAATAATTCTTTAAATTTCTGAAAAGGGGGACCAATGGTTATAGAGATATTTCAAATCTCTTGAGTAGATCTGTTTTTTTTCTCATAATTTGTGTTGGGCAAGAATAAAGAGCATTCTACAGTAAATCTACTTGTATTTGTCTTACATAGCAGGCAGACTTTACACTGCTTGCTTTAACAAGCAGTGTAACAATCTGAACTTTCCTTAACACCCTGTTTTATGACTATTTTTACTCTTTATCAACACATTACTGCTTTGCTAAGCCCATATTGCCATACATTTTCCACACCTTACTGTATATACTAGTACACATTAAAAGTACTACAAATGGAAAAATTTATAATAACTAAAAACATTGAATGTGAACTGTGACCTACAGAACTGTCTTTCTTAAGGTCAATAAAATGGTCTTGAAGAACCATAGATTTAGTCAAACAAAGCTCTTGACCTGGTGACAAGGTATGACAAAACATTGTTCAGGTGGTTTATATGAATGCCAGATATATGGAACGCAGAATTGTTTTCTCATCACATCATGGAGAGAAGCTCAGCTTAATCATGTAAGTTTCTTTAAGTTGTGTTCCCCAGCACATTGGCAACAATTATCAAAGTTGGGACCGCCCAGATATCAGACACCCTCTGCGAGAAAGATCAGCACCATTGTCACCCATTCTTGAAGGGAGGCTTTTTAAACAGCTATTTTACCATGAGTCAGTCGAGAGCCAAGCTAAGGGACAGCTGCCAAAACTGTACATCCAGACACCAAGGTCAGTTCCGTCAGAGTTAAAATAACAAGAAATTGGACCTTTAGTAAGGAATTATTTCCTTTTTTCTGTGGAAGCTGACTGTTGCTGACAAAAACTTAGCTAATCACCAAGGGCAGGGCATAGAGAACTGCATAGACATCAAAGTTTATTATTATAATTGAAAAGCAGGACATAATAATTTTTTTTCTTTTCGGCTTCTGAAAAACTGACAGCCTACGTGGTAATTCTTAGGGTGTTACACTAGAATTAGTGTTCTTTTGATTTATTCTGTTAGGTGTTTTCATTTGTTTCATACAGTTTCTTTTGTTTTATTAAAATGAGTTAGGAGGGTTTTTTTTTTATCGGTCAGCTGCTTTCATCAATTTTAACAATTTTAACTACAGTATCAAACTTTGGATTTCTAATACATTTGCAATCCTGAGGAATATACAGAAGTCTTCCTGTGCTTTCATCTGGTGTAACATATAGTTAGTTTAGAAATAAGGACATCATACAAAAGCCTGAGGGTTTTCTAACATATCTGTAAATATCTGTATTTAATAACAATTTCAACAACACCAAGAAATATATGTCACACACATGAACAATAATAAATAAAGACATACATTTTAAATTTTCTTGTAAAATATAATGTAAAAATAAAATTTTTGGTGAGGAATAAATTACATAATCCCCACATTTATTCCCACTGAAAATGGTTAAAATTAAACACAGGTGTATCACATCCCGTGGACATACAGTACAGACCAAAAGTTTGGACACACCTTCTCATTCAAAGAGTTGTCCTTATTTTCATGACTATGAATATTGTAGCTTCACACCGAAGGCATCAAAACTATGAATTAACACGTGTGGAATTATATACTGAACAAAAAAGTGTGAAACAACTGAAAATATGTCTTATATTCTAGGTTCCTCAAAGTAGCCACCTTTTGCTTTGATTACTGCTACGCACACTCTTGGCATTCTGTTGATGAGCTTCAAGAGGTAGTCACCTGAAATGGTTTTCACTTCACAGGTGTGCCCTGTCAGGTTTAATAAGTGGGATTTCAAGCCTTATAAATGAGGTTGGGACCATCAGTTGTGTTGTGCAGGAGGTGGATACAGTACACAGCTGATAGTCCCACTGAATAGACTGTTAGAATTTGTATTATGGCAAGAAAAAAGCAGCTAAGTAAAGAAAAACGAGTGGCCATCATTACTTTAAGAAATGAAGGTCAGTCAGTCTGAACAATTGGGAAAACTTTGAAAGTGTCCCCAAGTGCAGTCGCAAAAACCATCAAGCGCTACAAAGAAACTGGCTAACATGAGGACGGCCCCAGGAAAGGAAGACCAAGAGTCACCTCTGCTGCGGACGATAAGTTCATCCGAGTCACCAGCCTCAGAAATCGCAGGTTAACAGCAGCTCAGATTAGAGAACAGGTCAATGCCATACAGAGTTCTAGCAGCAGACACATCTCTAGAACAACTGTTAAGAGGAGACTGTGTGAATCAGGCTTTCATGGTAAAATAGCTGCTAGGAAACCACTGCTGAGGACAGGCAACAAGCAGAAGAGACTTGTTTGGGCTAAAGAACACAAGGAATGGACATTAGACCAGTGGAAATCTGTGCTTTGGTCTGATGAGTCCAAGTTTGAGATCTTTGGTTCCAACCACCGTGTCTTTGTGCGATGCAGAAGAGGTGAACGGATGGACACTACATGCCTGGTTCCCACCGTGAAGCATGGAGGAGGAGGTGTGATGGTGTGGGGGTGCTTTGCTGGTGACACTGTTGGGGATTTATTCAAAATTGAAGGTATACTGAACCAGCATGGCTACCACAGCATCTTGCAGCGGCATGCTATTCCATCCGGTTTGTGTTTAGTTGGACCATCATTTATTTTTCAACAGGACAATGACCCCAAACTTTTGGTCTGTACTGTAAATTTAACATAACTGAACTTATAGGTCTGTTGAGACATTTAAAGAGGTCTCAATAGAATTTCGGTACTGTCTGACAGTGAAGGACATTTCAAACATCAGCCAACATGCTCATGTTTAGCCGTCGAAGCACGTTCACCCTGAAAGCAGACCTAAAGATGCTAAAAGAAGTCTCCAAAAACGCTGATATCTCATCACAGGACCTGCAGCAGGCTCTTGGTACTGTTGATGTGAATGTTTATGTCTATCCAATCAGAAAGAAACTGAACAAGTTTAACTTTCATGGGAAGTGTGCAAGGAGGAATCCATTGCTCTCTAAGGAACACATAAAGGCCAGACTGAAGGTTGGCAACCTTCAGTCTGGCCTTTATGTGACAGAACATAAGCAAAAACCAGGACTTCTGGAATAATGTTCTTTAGGCAGTTGAGTCAAAATTAATCAATGTGGACACCAAAATGAGGGCATGTTTGGGATGAACTAAATGCATCATTCCAGGTAAAGAACCTCAATTCTACAATCAGAGGGTGCTTGAAGAATTAGAGCAGAAGCAGAACTGGACCCAGAAGCATGACAATGACCCAAAAAATACCAGTAAGTCCATCAAAGACTGGCTGATAACTAAGAAATGGAAAGTCCTGGGTCGACTTTAAAGCCCAGATCTCACAATTGAAAGTGAGGAGTGGGGCACACTTTCCCCGGACTAATGTCAGGGATGGTAGATGGCTACAAGAAGCATTGCTCTGAAGTTATTCCAGCCAAAGGGAGTAACACTAGCTGTTAGGGATTAGGATGTCCTAACCATTTCCTCAGATAGAAACATATCTTTTGTTTGAGTAAAAGTTAGATTTGGTGTCCCTGTAGTTAAATAATTTTCGTTTTAAGAGATAATTAAAATCAGATTAAACATTGGGTTGTCGTAATTTAACTCCATGAAAAGCAAATATTTACTCTTCAGATTGTTTATCAGATTTTGAAGTTATGAGACTGATTGACCTGTGAAGAATAATCCAGTGTAATGTAGTTGTAACCCATACCTGACGGGGTGAAAAGGCTTCTTGCTGCGGTCGGGTTGAGACTGCTCTATGGTCACCTCATGGCTGGGTGTTTCAAGCTACAAAGAAGACAGTTTTGATGAACTCGTATTAGTGTTTCTGCGGTCCAATCCATCCAAGAGGAAGCTAAGTTAGGTTCAGAGTACTAATAGGAGACATCATCATTTCCATTTTTAAACAGAATATTTGAGAAGTCTTATCGCTGCTAACCTTAATCCCAAACACTTTTATCTGGAAATGGCCAATTTTCTGCAGTCCGCTGGGCGTTCTGACATAATGTGGCTCTGCAGCCACACCAATGTGAACTGTGACCTGAAAGTGGTTCTTCTTCTGGCACACAAAGGCCTCATCAGCTGTAGAGTAGTTAAAGCCTTTATCTGTATCAATGTGGTAGCCAGGAGGCGGCCTAAAACAGACAAAATAATGTATTATCTGGTGGTGTGGTACAATTCCCAACTCATCATGATTAAACACTCTGATACAGAGGAATCTCTGCTTACAATGTTTGGTAGCTAGTGTTGCATAAAGTGCTCCAATGTTCTCGCCTATAGTGGTCCCATCTAAGCAACTGGGAGGAACCCAGACTCGGTCCACTTAGAGTGTTCTCCGTCCCAGTGTTACGAGTCCCATCACCTTCACAACAGGCAGCATCAACTGCTGCAAATGACCCCTCAGAGTCAGATCTCTTTCTCCTTTTACTGTCCTGGGTACTGACAAAAAATAAGATATTAAAATATTTTCAACATTTACATTCAAACCATGATTTATTGTTTACCACTGATCCAGTTCACAGAAAACTGATTCAAATTCATCCATAATTTACAGAGCACCTTTACATTTACATTAAAGTGCTGTGCAGACAAAATAAAAATAAACCAAACAATAAAATAAGAGACAACTGATCAACAATTTGATAAGGTACGGAAAGTCAAGATAAACTGCGCAAAACCAATAAACAAATAAAATAGTTTGTAAATCATCAAACCAATTAAAACTCTGCAACACTATAATAATCAACACATTTTTTTAAAGATATCTGTTTTCATTTGTTTTTTTTAACTGCCGATATTGCTAGGCAGATCTTACTGAAACAAAAGTCTGGTCCAGAGCTTTGGTGCAGCAGCAGGAAGACCCTATCCCCTTTGGGTTTCAGCCACTTTTACTCACTTGTAAAAGCTGTTGGTTTGTCGGTTTTAAGAGCTCTAATTATCATAAAGTCCAGTTTCCTCCACAGAATGTCATCACGTTCTGCAGAGGCTGCCTAAAGTGAACCGTGGTAATGTCTAAAACAAGGAGGACACCGGGCCCTGAGGATTATAACTGGACCTTCCTGATGGTAAATCATTTTCCCAGATCTCTCTCTCACCTGTGATGAGTCACTGTAATTCATTTTGACATATTGTTATAACACCGTGTAAGTTTTGGGCCTATAACTGTACTATTAAACAGTTGGATGCCTTTATATGCTGATGACATCCCACTTTGCCTTCAACACCACTGAATGCCTTCATGGGATAAAATATGAAGGTTTCGTTCTGACAGGCACAAATGAATCATAAATCCTTTCATACAATACCTTTAACTCGCTTAAGAAGATACAGTTTACTTAAGAGTACCCTGCAGTTACTGGTACCCCTGGTAAAGGTATGTTACAAGCCCTAAAACATTTTTTATTAGTACACCACTTTTGTTGTTAATACTTTGTAGAACCATTGTTTTGCCAATAGGTCAGCACTGATTTTCCTACATTTCACAAGGTTGCAGCAGAGAGAGGGACCATTCATCAATACTCAATTTTTCTAGGTTGGAGTCCTGGGGCCTCGCTTCTCTTTTGCTCAAGCAAAAGGCTAGAATTCAAGTCGAGGAACTGAGACAACCATGTAAGAAAAGTAAATTTTGTGTTTGATGAACCATCCCTCTGTCCGATCGCATCGATTGTTATCCTGCTGAAAGACCCAACGACACCCGATTTTCAGTTTCTGACAACATAGATCCTCCATCTTATTTAAAAAGTGAGAAGATGGTGCTTTTCCACATGTTAGTCCTTTGTTCTAAGTCAGACCCAGAGTCTGCCAAGTGAACAGTTCCAGTTAGACTCCCAGTAGGGTTCAGCAAACCACACAAATTAACAGTGAACTAAAAAACTATTCGTCTCAAACAGATTTCTTCTGGTTTAGTTTTTTTCTCAAATAAAACTAATTTTAATATGATGACAAACACAACCTGAGAAAATACAAATGCAGTTTGCAAGTAATATTTCATTTATTAAGAGAAAAAGCTATGCAAACCAACTTATGTGGAAATTATATTATATCAAAGCAAATTTGGCTGGTCTAAAAGTGGTAAGTTTAGACTTAAAATTAAAAATGACAAGGTCCACAACAGTAAACTGCACAAAGATGGCAGAAAGCATGAACCGAAACTTCAAGAAAGCTTCATTTGAATTTTATTAAACTAATTTCATAGATTTTTCAGTTGTGATATTGCATTAATACTATCAATGTGTAAGAGAATAGTTGTAAATATGACAACATATTAGCATAATTACAGTGTACTGAGAGATGGAACCATGCATTTCAATCTAAAGTCTTGTTTGAAGAATCAAGCTGTACAGGATGTGCACTGAGAGGTTTTCTGTTTATCATAAGATAAAAAGTTAGTTTTGTCCTTTAATAATTTCCAGCAGAACTACACACAGAGATCAGACAGATCAGAGCCAGAGTTCAACTTGTTCTAAAGAAAACAACAATAATGTTATCGCAAGAATAAGAACCTGTACAATACATGTTGAAAGGTTCTGGTCTTTTATATTATTTGCTTTAAAGTTTGTATTCTTACAGATACCTCAGTGAGGAAAGCAAAAGACTAGAGACTAAAGGGTTTTGAGTTGGAGGCAAGCTGCTATTGGTCTTTTTTCTTCAGTGCACTACTTAGTCTGGGCTAAAACAGGCCTACATTTACACTTCTAATTAACGTTTTAAACAAGTTCCACAAGTTGAAGACATTGTAACTGAATTACATATTTCAACTAGACGTCTGTGAAGCATTTAGATGAATTTTCTACTAAAAATTACGCCCATAAATACCACCTGTCTGACAACATGAAGTAGGCTAAAAGGCCTTAACAAGCAACAACACATCAAGCCTTGAGGAAATTCTGGCAGAGATGAGGAACTAAGTCACTGACATTACGCTGGAAATGGCAAAAAAAGGGAGAAAACATAGAACAGTGGAGAACCTTCCAAGGAGCGGCTGGCCCTCCAAAATTACTCCAAAAGCTCATCAATGACTCATCCAGGAGGTCATAGAAGAACCCAGAACAACATCTAGGCTCTGCAGGCCTCACAGCCTCAGTTTATGATTCCAACAATAAGAAAGATAGACTGGGCAAAAGTGGCCTCCATGGGGGAAATCCAGGGCAAGAACCACTGCTGACCCAAAAGAACACAAGGACTCATCTCACATTTAACAAAAAAACATCTAGATGATCCCAAAGACATGTGGGAACTATTCTGTGGACTGACGAAACAGAAGTGGAACTTTTCGGCACACGCGTATCGAGTTACATTTGCTGTAAAACTAACACAGCACTTCAGAAACAGACCATCATAGTGACAGTCAAACGTGGCGGTGGTAGTATGATGGTCTGGGGCTGCTTCTTTAGGACCTGGATGACTGCTGCAATTAATGGAACCAGGAATTCTGCTCTCTACCAGAAAGTCCTGCAGGAGAAGGTCCAGCCATCAGTTCAGGACCTTAAGCTCAAGCTCATTCTGATTACCCAGGAGCACAATCATTCAAAGCAGATCAGCAAACCCTCCTCTAGGTGGCTCAGAAAAACCAAATGGGTGGCCTAGAACAGAGAAATTTGAAAATGAATAATCCATTCATCCATTGTCCATGCAACGCGTATCCTTTCGAGGTTGCAAGATGGTTGTTGCCTATCTCCAGTAATCATTGGGGGAGAGACAGAGTCCACCCTGGACAGGTTGCTAGTCCATCCCAGGGCAACACAGAAACACACAGGACAAACAACCATGCACACACTCACTCATACCTTAGGACAATTAGCGTAACAGTCATGTTTCTGGACTGCGCGAGATAGCCGGAGTACCCGGAGAGAACCCACGCATGCACGGGGAGAACATGCAAACTCCATGTAGAAAGACCCCAGGGCGGGAAGGCAACAGTGCTGCCAACTACACCACTGTGGAGCCCTATAAATAAACTCAAATTAAACTGGATTTTTTAAATAGGTTCAGTGTTTAACTTTAATAATGAATGCAAGTATGAATTAACTGTAAGACTTTTCAAGACATCTTCACCAGGGGTGCCAATAACTGTGGAGGAGGTTCAAATGTTTGTGTTGTCTCAATATTTCTTCATGATATAAAGACCATGACACACAATCACTTCCAAATACCAACGGTTTGCTTACCAGGTGTGTACAGTGGGCACTGAGCTGATCACATGGTATGAAGATGACACAGGGAGATGCTGGACCATACCTGGGTCGGTCATGGGAGAAACGTAGGTACTGGATGGAGGTAAGGATGGAGACGGAGGTGCGGGTGGAGTGTAACCTTGTAAAGCGCTTCCTGAATTTAAGTAGTGTTCAGGTGGGTTGTTAGTGTCCTGATGAATGGCTAGTACATGTGGCTCAGGTGGAGTCCTAGACTTTATGTAAGTGTCTGTGAGGCCCAAACCACAAAGCTGGTTGTGGGTCATAAAGTCAGAGCCTCCATCTTTTAACCGACAGGAAGGGGGTCGAATGAGTCGGTCAGGGTTGGGAGCAGAGGAGCCTTGATCCTTAAAGTGACAGGATGTGGGGAGGTATGCTCTAGACGCCTCTGGACGCGTGCACCAACCGGGTTGTTCATGTCTGAGGTCTGCCAATGGGGAAAAAATAATCCCTCAGACTCAAACAAACAAATTACAAATGTAAATATTTCCTCCTTTCTCATACTTCTCCTGGAACAAAAACACTGTAATATATATTTATCATGAATCAGTTACTCTCAACATGCATGTAGATGTAGGTATATCACCTGCTACCAACTAACCCTAAAAAGCATAGACAATAGGTCTGTATTTCTGTTAAAAATGTATTACGGTCAAAACAAAAACTACAGTAATGTTTGGTATAATGTATCCTGATGTATTATGTATGTACATATGTTTACGTTTTTACTCAGAATGCATAAAATTAACACTGTATGTAGACATCTACAGCAGACAAGACAACTTAAAGTGTATCTGTAGGAGTAAGCGTAGCTACATTGGTAACAATAGGGAATGATCTCTGGCTTTAATCAATTTAATGACAGACTGGGACCAGTTAAAGGCTACCTGGTATCTGTGGAGGAGAACAGGCCTCCGAGCTCGAATCAGGAGGAGACTCAGGAAGCATGCTGGAAAAAACCCCACAAACAACCTGATGTTAGTGATTATGGTTTCTGGTTGAGCCTCCGTGCTGAATGGAGATGTCTCTGTCAGTAACATTCACTTATCTGATAACTCACTAGGCCAGTGCTGAATTTATGGATGTTATATAACAGAGTATGTGCTCAGATATGACAGAGATGCAGCGGGCTTCCCAGATTAAAACTAAATCTCAGTGAACTGCGACTACAACTGGCTGATTAAAGACGGAAGTGTGACTTAATGCGGTTCCCACTAACCAAGAATGCTGTGCTTTCTTTAGCATTGGGCCACAGGTTTATACATACATACAAAAGGGTTTCTGGGTTTCCTCCAAATTTGTGATGAAAACACTCTCCAGTCTTGTTTTACAGTTGAACCTTTAAGTGTTTTATTGGTGCCTGAATCGTCACAATCACTCTGAGCCATCTCATTGAGGGTTTTTTGAATTATATTTGCTTCTCTGTCTAGGAAACTTACAAGTTGCTAGGGTCCATGTCATTACTGAGGTACTGCTCCAGGATGCTGGTATCTACAGCAACAGAGCTGTCCAGCACACTACTGAAATCCTGACCTGAAAGGACACACGGACAGGACAGCATGCTGGGTTTAAACACAACATAGATGACGAGGACAGACACACTTCCAGTGATACAAAACTACAATAGGTAGATCTAAGATCAAAGTTGTCAGTTTTTGTATGTTTTTTTCTTCACTCCCCTGAAGAAAAAGGATCCATGCAACATCCTCTAAACGTCACTGAGAACTTCCTACCAAGAGTCTTAAACCTTTCAGGATCCTCAGATGCTCCTAATGTCTTCTAAGTTGTCTCCAAGCACAATTTCTTATAGTCATTTCATGGTTTATTTCTCTCTTAGACAGGCTAGAATTATTTAAAAAAATACACTTAAAACCATTACAAGAAATTAAAAGACCAATGAACCCCTTCTTCACTACCTAACCCACAAATCCAGAGGTATGATAATTTTAACTTGAAGTACGAGAACCACACATCCTGGGCTACCTCTCAAACCTCTGCTGAATCATCTTTCTGAAGGAGATAAACAGGATAGAGATGGTTGCCACAACCTTCTTTGGTGACCAACATCAGCAGCATCTAAAGATCTGACACCTATTCCGTCTGATCCCCAAACAGAAACCTATTTGGATGGGAAGCTTTGGTACTTAAAGACTGGAGTCTTGCATGTTTGAGATGTTTGAATCAACCTGATTTGCATTGAAGGGTCATTAGCAGGCTTCTGCAGGACCTGACAACACAATTATGAGGTACTTTAATTCAACTATTTGATTTAGATGTGTTGTACAGGAGATGCATCTAAAACCTGCTGGACACTGGTCCTTGAAGACTGGCACTGCCAACCTCAGCCGTAGATGAACATAACTCTAGCTAAGAATGATAGCCACCAGTTCTTTGTGGTTAGAATCAGTTCTGTTTAGAGATCAGAATCACATCCAGCGCAGTTTAGTTACACTTCAAAAGAATCAAGAACCTCTCAAGAGCAACTAAACCATGACTGACTGGAATGTTTCAAGGACAGGTCTGGATGCCTCAAAGGCAGAGATTTTAAAAGAAAATAAAGTTCATTAAAATAACCTAAAAGGGTCTACCTCAACTTCTCAAAGTTCACTTAAATCTTTTTTAAAAATCCCTGGAAACCTTTGGAACAACCTTCTAAACTCTTCATCTCAAACACTTCTTCAGCCTCTTTATAGATGTTTAAACCTTGTGAAGGTAAAGTGAAATGTTTTGATACCCTGGAGATACTCCATTTCTAAGACAAATCTCCAAGAAACTTCTTCTTACCATTGCATTTGACTAAGAAAGATAAAGAAACTTTCTAATTGCCTCAGATCTGCCTTAAATACAGTTTCAGTATATTTAAAAAGGTAGTAAATCAAGGACTAGTTGTCACGCTTCCTCTCAAAAGTACCAGAAAGTTCTTTAAATAGCCCTGGACTCCTTTTAGCCAACATACGTAGGTGCAAATAACTTCTTTAGGGACCACTGGGACTGCATAAAGTCCCGGGATCAGCTTGAAACCTTGTTTTGCAACTGACTCTTCAATATTTTCAGGCATGCTGTAAAGATCTGAGGAACATCTCACCGCTGAAGAACAGTTGCAGTGCCTCAGTCTCTCCTAGAACCTGGAGCGGTGGCCCACTGGCTCCAGGCTCCATGCTGCCATGCATGAGGCGCCGCTGTGCTGGTACGTGGAGGAATCAGGAGGATCTCCACCTGCAGCTATACTGCTGTTCATGAGATTGAGAATATTACAATGTATTAAATATACTTTAGACTAAATAAAATGAATAACTAGAGGAGGATCAAGGTCTGAGTACTAATTAAGGATAAAATATGACTTTTTTCATTCAGAGTCCCACGCTCTATGCTGTGATGATCCAACACAGTTAGATAAAGATCCAAAGTTAAAGGTTAACCTTTCCTTCAAAATTATAAAGAAAGTTCAGCTCATACAACTGGTATATACGTTGTATTCTTATCTTGGTCTTACATAGTCATGTTACAACATTCACCCAATAACAACCCTTATATAATACACTCTGTAGCAGGGCACAGTGGGTTGTCTAGGACAGGGTTCTGCAACCTGTAGCCCCAGAACTGCAAGTGGACCTTCCTCCTAACACCTTTGGCCAAAATCAACTAACAACAAATGCAGGTTTTAGAGGTTTGGCAGTTTTTTCATGGAATAATTGCATTGAATTTCTAACAAAATGACATTATTTATTTTTAGATCTTTTTCTCTGAACAATAGGTTGGACACTATTTTTTTACATCACTTTCCGCAAATATCAACAACCCATCCTCTTAATGTTTTTCTTTATTATACAACATGTTACATTTGCGGCTCTAAATTAGTTTAATTAAGCTGGACTGGGGGCGGAAACGGTGCTTTGGATTGGCTGCTCTGGTTTAGCATATGACCAGCATATGTTTAGCATAATGTATTAGCTAAATATATGACTAGAATTTAATACTTTTATCCCTTTTTCCTTTAAAACATAGATTCATATCTCCAATAACTCATGTACTGTGGGACTGGGGGGTGGTGAGCACAAAAACTGTGGATGCTTTACTTTACTGGTAACCAGACTGTTTTGAAGGGCACATTTCAAAAGTCACCAAAGTGGCACCAAGCGGCACACAAATGATCTGGGTAACCGGCTTCACCTTAAGGATAGGGTGAGGAGTTTGTTAATGTGAAATGGAAGGAGGTTGGGTCAGGATGTCTTCTGGACCATCTCTTAGAGGAGATCTTACACAGACCTTCCTAACTGGAAGGAAGGTTAGGGAGACTAAACACTCATTTCCCAGATTAGTATTTCACCTGGATTGGTTACAACTAAGTGTCAATCTACTATACTGAATAAGATCCTGAAACAGAATGTTTTGACTGACATAGAAATTAAAAAACTGTTTTACTGACCCCCAGAAATGCTGTGGAGGAGCAAGTCCTTTTATATGTCTATTCTCACCCTTAATGACCGCAGGAAAGCTTGCAAACAAATGCAAGAAGGAATGAATGGACTTCAGCAGTGGGTATTTTTTACTGAAGCATCAACTTTTAAAAGAAAAGCCGGTGCCAAGAACAAGTGTTGGACGCAATACTAGGGAACGGTGGTTCTTGGACAAATACGACTTTCCCACCAAAAGGGTTCTAGTGCTGAAAGCCGAACTTGATCATTGGGTTTTTAAAAACTATGTTTTTAGGTTTTATGGCAAAATTTAACAAAGGGTATATAAACTTATACTTATACATCTCATTTTTACTGCTTCTTCCATAGTGGGTCGCGGGGAAGCTGGTGCCTATCTCCAGCAGTCTATGGGTGGGAGGCGGGGTTCACCCTGGACAGGTCGCCAGTCCATCGCAGGGTAACACAGACACAGGAAAAACAACCATGCACACACTTATTCACACCTAAGGGCAATTTAGAGAGACCAATTAACCTAACAGGCAGTCTTTGGACTGTGGGAGGAAGCTGGAGTACCTGGAGAGAACCCACGCATGCACAGGGAGAACATGCAAACGCCATGCAGAAAGACCCCCGGCCGGGAGTCGAACCCAGGACCTTCTTGCTGCTTCTTGCATCCAAACTAAGCAATTAGAGGCAAGCAGAATGCAGCACAGCAGTGATTGGGCAGCTGTTCATTAACTTAGGTGTACAAATAAAACTGTCAAGAAAAAGGTTTGTCAAATTAACCAAGATTAATGGTGCAGAGAACAAACGTAAGGAATAACTGCTAAATGAATGTGATGCTAGCACAGCTAGCTTGTTTGTGTTAGCAGTTCCCCATTAGCTTCAGATTATATAAAGTAAATTTGTTAGATACTAGTTTCTATTCAGTGCGGCTCTAGATCCTCGTTATGTTTCCCACTGATATCCATCAAAAACAGGCTAGCTGAGTGGCAAATACCAAAGCTAACAATGCTTAGAGCTGAATATGCTTTGCTAAACCCACGTTTAGTGTTTACTGAATGTCGCCGAAATCATAACTGAAAGTATTTTGATTAATTTATAAATACATTGAACACTATGGAGACTTTTTATGATCTATTGTTTTATCAAAACGTTGTCATGGGTACAAGACACCCGGATGCTTGTCTTTGAGAATGATTTTAGGGGTAGGTTTGGTTCCTGAATAAAGCTACTTTACTAGCCCTGTTGCTGGTAAGTTGGTGTAAACCTTTAAGTCTTTGCCACGGTCTCCAAACATACACCAGTCCTAATTTTGACCCAGTCTCAAGCCAATACATGTTTTTTCTGTTGTCAAAACACTCTAGCTTTGGATTCTAGTGGCTTTCACCCTTTAACTAAACCCTATCAATTTAATTCTTCTAGTAGTATGTTTTTATTTTCAGCTGTGGACATCACATTCTTCTCCTGTTCAAACAACACCGGAGAAAATGGAAAGTTACCTGAGAACCTATTGAACACATCCCTCTACAAACTGCCAATGGACCGCTCAAACCGCCTCTTCTTCGTCATCACGGGTATTACACATATTGTCAACTTTTAAATAACCTGCTTCGTTTACAGTTTTCTACAACCCTCTCATGGGCAGCAAACAGCTTAAACAGATCACAGAAACATTACATGCGACTAAATGATATATTTGTGCAAATTAAATTGAACCCAACAGCACGATGCTAAAGAGAAATCACATAACAAACCTTACGCTTTAAAATTAGATGTTGCCTAAACTACAGGTGGAGTCGACATACGTGCACCATCGAACTACTCTTTAAATCCTATTTAATATAACTAGTTAGGTTGAGATTTGACTATAAATGGGAATTTCTTTAGGTCCTGGCATTGTCCTCTAACTTTAACATTAAGAGGACATGTATGCACACATGAATATTTATGACATAGTTAATGACATAATTAGCAGTTAAAAACCAAAGAATCGCTATCTGCTTTGTTTCAGCTGTAAGGCTTCACGGTTCCTCTAAAGCCTGATAAAACCATCCTGTTTAAACAGAAACCAGCTCAGATCAGCTCAACATGTTTGCTCAAACACACCTGTGTCCGTCTCCAAAATGGCTACCAGCCAGTCACACAGCGACAATCTTTATCCGACCTGCTCGCCTTCAGGTACCATCCATGCGTGAGAGCGGATTCAGCTCCAGAGTTAAGTTTCTCCGAATGTTCCCAGTATCAAACTCCGTCTTGTGAGGTACCAGCCGGCAGAATCACTTCCTTTAGCTATTTTTTAAATTCAGTTCGTGGTGCGTATCTCTGGGTCGCCCGTGTCTGTCAGGTGGACTTTGAGCTTTAAACTAGAAAAGGTAAAAGGTGTTCACTCATCTGACGCAGTCATAAAATAGACAGTCATCCTCCTGGAAGCACAAATTTACCTCCATTACGCTCTTCTTTTCTGCAAATCTATGACTGATTCTGCTTTTTAATTGAAAAGAAAAATATACAAAACCTGCAGCAAACACATTTTTTTAAATTAATGATTATTATTTTCGAATCAATAAAGAAGAGTGAGGGTTTAGGAGAATTATGTAACAAAGATCAAATATTTAGCAAAAGTAATTTAAGGATACAAAGATCATGCTGAAATAATTTGTCCACACCTCTTTAGTTGAAGCAATAAGAAATATCAAAGATAACGCAGAGAGAACATTTAATCGGTACTGACTCTTTTACATAGAATATTTTATTTAACCTAACTGAGTCTGTTTCTCGTGGCAAATAAAAACAACAACAAAAAGAGCCAACATCAGAGTCCATTTTTCATAAACATCTAAATCATAAAATGCCAATTATTAAATAATGTTTCCCCTTCAAGCTGTAATTTTAAAGCTCCTGTAACCATAGCTGCAATGCACATCCAGCTGCTGCACTCACCTCAATTAAAAGGATAGTTGCAGCTGCAATGAATAATCCAATAAATACCAAGCCCCCCTTGGGGCTAGGGCTGCAACTAACAATTATTTTGCTGATCGATTAATCTGTCAACAATTTTTCTGATTAACTGATTAATAATCGGATAGCAAACGGTGCTTAGTAGGAGATTTTTTGAAGATGCATTGCTGAAGTTCAACTTGAGCATCAGAATGAAGGAAGAAAAAAGATGTACTGGGTTTTTCATGCCGAATCCTCTCTTGAGTTTACAGAGAATTGCCTTAAAAATTAAAAAATATCCAGTAAGCAGCAGCTGGTGGTGGTGCCATCAGGATGTGTGGGATATTTGCCAGCGTGTTTGGGTCCTTTAACACTGACAGAATAAGTGAGACTCCACAGCCTCTCTGAGTATTGTTGCTGACCATGTCCATCCACATATGACCACAGTGGGCCCATCTTCTGATGCCTACTTCCAGCAAGATAACGTTCCATGTCACAAAGCTCAGATCATCTCAAACTGGTTTTCTGACTATGACAATGAACTCCGATGTCCTCCACAGTCACGGGGACTTAATCCAACAGAGCACCTGGATATTAAAGGAGTTTTGAAGGGGAGTACTAGATAAATTAACCTGAAGGTGGCCGACGGACTGAAGATGAGATTTTAAGATTCTGATGCATCATGCAGTCTCATCATCAGCCAGCAGGTGGCATGAAGGACATTTATGAAGTGAAATAGAACTTTAATTTGAAAGGGTACAACAGTTTACAATGAAGTGTGAAATTACAGCAACACAGGCTGTGTTTTATTTAGTTTAATAAGAAGATGTATGGGGAAAGTGTCATTTTAAATTTGTTCAACTGTAATTCTATATCTGTCCAGTAAATGGGGATCTAGCACCATCTTTTGTTCAGCCAGTTCAGGCACTGACTTGATAAAAAAGGTGACCTTAGAGTCCCAACTGGACAAAACCAGCTACAAATTTTAAATGATGACAATGTTCTTAAAGAGTAAACTTTCATTTAGCCAGTCTGAACGAATAAGAAATCTCTGGTAAGAAAAAAAAGAAAAAGTTTATGGATTCCTAAACATTAACACAGATAAAGCTACACCTACGATCCATTTTGGTTCATTTACGATATAATGACTGCACCTCATCAACAGCTAGATGAGTCAGAGCTCTGCGGTGTGTGCTGAATAATTGTGCAATTGTTTTAGAAATAATTTAGTGTGACTCCCCTCAGCTGGGTTTGAACAACTGATTTAACACCTGAATCCCACCCAGAACTCCTGATGCTGAGCTTTCAGACTGAAATATGAAACAACTGAGGCTGATGGGTGATAGGTAGAAGGACTACGGCTGGAAACAGGTCCTTTAAAAGCTTGGGGGGTCAAAGAACAAGTCGACCAAAGAGGACCTAAATAATTGAAGAAAGATACAAAATAAAACACAAGACTGTTCTAAAAAGGAACTAGAAAGAGAATATAAAGAAGCTGAAAATGGTAGCTAAAAAGCAAACAAGACTTTAACACACTTCACAGAAAACAAAAAGCAAAGAAGGAATCCTGGCAAAAAAAAAATCCAAACAGTTTAGATTTAAATTCACATGACAACAACAACCCGGCAAAGTGTGAGAGGAAAAGGGAAGAGCACTACTGAGGAGAGAAATTAGCTTTAGTAGCTAAAAGCTCTTTAGTAAAGACCCATCGGAGCACAAATCCTATTTCTTTCTCTCAAACTGGGATTTCTTTGCCGTTTTTATAAATTCATCAAAAAAATGAAACCTATTGTGAATTTGTGATTAGCTGCTGGTAACAAACAGCCTAAAGATCCAATTCTAGACTATTTGCTAAGTTGGCTGGTCCTTTCCTTAAGTTTAGGATCCTTTTTTTGCCTGACGGACTCACAAGTCTGAGTTGACTGGTTTAACAAACAAAACAATCCTTTAAAAATGGTTAAATGACCTTCAGAAAGCCTGGTTAAAAACTGATTAAGGTCAATTTAAAAGATTAGAAGAAAGTTTGGCTGCTTGGAGGGAAAATGTATACAAGGGATGACGTCCAGATGGCTGAAGGTGGTGCAGTTTTTAGTTCTGTTCTTTTACAGCAAAAAGGTCCTGGCTTTAAATCCCAGACTGGCCTCTCTGTGCTGAGTTAAGATGTTCTCAGAGGGCTCCAAATCCAAATCCAAATCCAATCCAAATACATGCGTACCAGGTTAACTGGTGAATACTGAAATTGCTCTTAGGTGTGAGGTTGTCTGTCCTGTTGATCCTGTGATGGACTGGCAACCTGTCCAGGGCATACCCTGCCCATTGCTTGCTGGGGATAGGCACCGGTCTGCCTGCATGCCTCCAAGGGTTTAGCAGAAACATGGATGGATGGATGTAAACAGGATAGATCAACTTTCTAATGCTCTCCTTTCCCCTTAACTGTTTTCTTTCTTCACGCCATCAGTCTGTTTTGCCCTCATACACACCTGGTTGCAGTTAGTAGCCACCACACCTGTTAACACGATCAGTCTCTGTTTCTGACTAAATAGCCAACTTTAGTAAAATTCTTCATTTGGTGGATTGTTTTCAGCTACTTTTTGTCTGTTTTAGTCCAGTTTTAGATTCACCTTGATCAAATTTCTCAAGAGGATACACCATTTTAATGTCTAGAAAACCTTCAAGAACATTTGATATTTCAAAGTTTTCCAAACGTTGAATCAGTGTAAAAAACACGCAGTTTAAGGCTTTTGACTGCTTTGTTTAGTGATTCATCCACATCATCAGCCATCAGCCAGTGAGTCTGAATGACGAGCTACTGTGACTCATTCTAGCTAAATAAAGGTTTCTATTAAGTCAGTTACATGATGATCTGCTATTGCAGGACAAGCAGTTTATCTCCGAGTTCAGCAGCAGAGCCATGCAGTCACTGTTCCACATCAGTACATCCTGAAATGTGTCTGACAACTCAGAAAGGGAAGAGGGGGACTGTGAGCCAATTATATACTTCAGTAGGATTTATCATAAAGATTTAGTCATCAGCTGTTCTAAAAATGTCTGATATGGAGTTATGACTCAAGTAGGAGCAACTTCGAAGCATCTTCAACGAGAAGGAAACTCCAAGACTGGAAGCGAACTGAGACACACGTCATTCTTCTAAAAGATTCAACATGTAACGTAATTGTCATTTCAAAAGAAATCAAATGAAACTGTGTTTCTCTTGTTCTAAAGGTATCGATAAGACTGACACTTTCTGCAGAAGTAGAACATCAACAAGCAACTTTCACAACACATGACTTTCAGGCAGCAGGAGGAGTCATCCGAGATGTCAGACTAACTCCTTGGTTAGCAACAACATCCATCCACCAGCCCGCATTCAGTCTCCATGGTAACCAACTGTTTAACAGGCTGATGGGTTGTCCTTTTGAGTTTGTCCTTTTTGTTGTCCAGAGAGAGGCTGCAAGAGCATGAGTGGTACACAAAAAAGTATTTTGTTTTATAAAACAAGGATTTTGTGACATAGGCTAGATTCTTTACTTCGCACATAATGTTTTTAGTTTTTAGGGGGAAATTATGGGGAAATATTTTTGCAAAAGCATTCATGGTTCTGCTGAACCACAGCACTTCGCTTTATTTGTGAAAATTCAATAACAGCAAATGTGGAATTCTTTAGCTGTTGATATGTTGAATTATTTTTCATTCACTCTATAATTACACACCATTTTTGGGTTAATACATATATTGTGAATGGAAAAAGTGGAATTCAGAAAAATAAAAATGCAAAAAGTGTAATTTGGGAAAAAAAATTAAAACAGATTCCATGGTCAGAGGTCCAAATTCCTCTTTTCAGATGAAAGTAAATTCTGCATTTCATTTGGAAATCAAGGTCCCAGAGTCTGGAAGAAGAGTGGAAAGGACCAGAATCCATGTAGCTTGAAGTTTCCACAGTCAGTGATGATTTGGGGTACCATAGAAATGAAGACACTTCTCAAAAACCTGACATTTCAGTTTTAAATGTCCTTTTTTATTGATCTTATGATGTATTTACACTGAATTTTGGGTTTCGTTCTCTGTAAGGCACAATCATCAAAATCACAAGAAAGTCTTGAAATATTTCACTGTATGTATAATTAATCTATATAATATAAGTTCCCACTGGCTGAAATGACTGATGAAGAATAATGATCTTTATCTTGATCTTCAAATCTTTTGCAATGTACCTGTATATAATTACTGTTAGCACTAATCTAAAAGATATACCTTTCCTACGTTAAGTAATGGCTTCAGACTTTACTATACCAGTGCTTTGTAAATAAAGTTTGAAGCTTTATGTTATTTCTTCTTCCTGAAACTTTTTTAAAATTTTTTACCAGTTTTTAATTTTATTCTTTAAAATACCAGATAACTTTAGGTTTTTGTCTGTCTGATTATATCATTTTTATACATTCAATTAGATGTTATGATCAGTGTAAAAACACATTGAAGTAATGCTAGTCTTGAGTTCTAGCCGATAGCATTAGCTTAGCTGCTTAGCTAACCTGGCTGAACTAGGTGGCCAAATTACTTAAACATAGCACATATTTTTACTGCGTTGAACATATTTCACCAACAGTTTGTTAGCATAGTTAGACAAACAAAATAATGCGGCAAAATTACCCTGTAATATAACCTAGCTTAAATGCTAACTCACCAGAGGGGCTCTCCTCAACACTGAGGTCCTCTTCACAGGTTCGTTTCCTCTCCAACACAGCAGATTTGACTCATTATTTCTAAAATTATATCAATTTGTAGTTATTTTGTCTCTTACATGTAAGAAGTTCATCTGCATGAATGTATAGCACCTATGTTCTTTCTAGCATCGGAGATGAAGCCAGCGGTCTTAATAGTGCGTCACAGTGCAGGTGTATGAGGCGTTCAGGGGTGCTCCGAATTTAAAGTGAAAGTGAGCTCAAGTTTTAAACACTTGAAATTGAATGAACTGAAAAGAACCTGGTTTACATGTACTGTACATACGCTAATGTTTATTAACCCATCATAGTTGAAGCCCCCCTGGTGTAAAAAGACGTAAGGATAAAAACAGATTCAACAAGACATTTTGAAGCACTGCTGTTTTATTTACATCACAAACTCTAACTTCAAGCCAAATTTTACAAACTACACTCCAACAAACACTCAGATGCTTTACAAATGTTTACAAGAGGAGAAGAAGAACATTTGGAAGGAAGAACCATTTATGTGTTCATAATTTCTTTTACATTTTAAGTGCCGATCACAGAAAAGTGCAGCAGCAAACTTCAACACACCACACATTCATAGTCATGCTTTGTAGATATTCTTTTTTTATATATTCATTTGATTGTTACTGTGTTGACACATATGGATGGAGCATATTGTAAATGGGGCGGGGTAGTAGATGAAACTCCACCCACATTTTGTTTTGTTGTTTGTCTTACATTTTTCTGAGAGAACGCATTAGAAATAAAAAGTACAACACTAAAAATGTGTTTTAACCAGAAATCAATACGTCATATACAGAAAAACATCGACTCACGACAAACTTTTCAGGAAAGTTCTTACTGGGATTTAGAGTTTGTTGTTTTTGTCGCTATGGATGACTAACTGTGGGGGTGGGAAGCAGAAAGCAAAACAATGTGCATTTATGGGATGCAAAGTAAAATAAATGAAATCACATTAATAATTAATTTTGTAACAAGTAAACTTGGAAGTCACCTTAAAGTGTTTTAAATTTGGAAGCGCTTTATACTACGGTAGTTTGGTGGTAATTATGTTCTAATATCAATAAAAACCTGCCCAAAAACATAATTAGATTAAAAAGTTGTGAGATAAAAACAAACAATCACACGATTACGCAGGAAAATCAAGAGGGAATCTAACATAAATACAAACATAACAATATTGTAACCTGTTCATAGCAAAAAACGTTCAGTTAGTTGAACATCGCTGTAACAAAAGTGATATGATTCATCAAGGTGAAACAGATTGCATCGTTAAGTTTCCACATACTGCTGTTTATGATTGCACAGGTTAGCACAAAGTTACAAACCTATGAATGAACGGTTGGATTTGGACGTGGTTTAGTCCAAGTGCAATAAAAAAGATGTAAATGGTTAGATTTTCAAAGAGTTAGCACGTCCAGGAGTTTATGGGGGGTTGCACCAGGACTGGTTCATCACATTAAGCAAATTGCCCAGAAAAGGGGGATATTTTTTACCACTGGGTGCCCTCATGTAGCTATTTGTTCCAGTTTGGACAACTGTGCTAAATATCAGGCTCATGCACTATAGAACACCTTGGCTTGATACAAACCCTAAATATATCCCTAACAATATCTTAAGTAATTGTCTTCCAGCTCCCTCTGGTCACATGTCGATGTGCCCCTGCAAGGCACCTATCGCCAAGTTGCCTACCAATCTGCATACAGGTGCAGGAATGTGTGCAGGTTGCGCTTTGAGTGGTCAGTGTGACTAGAAAAGCGTTATGTAGCAACCTTTGGGTTTGCTGACCTTAACTTACTATTCTGACCAACTGTTGGAGGCACCATAAGTGCCTGATTACACTAATGGACAATATTTAGGACCAAACTGGACCATACCTTCTGGTGTTGAACTCTTTTAATCTGTGACAGCTTCAGTTCAATATAATGATGACGTCAGTGTTATTGTCTGTAATTATCCAATTATTACCTTGAAGCACTGTTTCAGCATATTTACCAGAAAAGATAACAAGCTGCTGTTTCATTGTGCACTTGTCCTTGGGATCCTCTTTATATCTTAACAATAACAGCTGCACTATTTAAAATATTTAAAACATTCTACTTTTCATTGATTATTACTTTGTCAAAATAGTTTATTGATACGCCCAACTGTACAGAAAATTCCCGTGTCCTGATTATTTAAACAACATTCAACAAATTAATCAAATAAAGGATTAAAACAAATCTTGTGTTGCAACATATGTCTAAAAATTCAAAGTTTACTGTTCAGTTAAATGTAAAGCCTGGAGAAAAGTAAGAATACAGTGAAACATGGTTCTGTAGTATAGGTTTGGACCAAGAGTCTCTAAGTTGCAACTCTGACTGAGTGGTTTTTAAAATGTGGGCCCAAAATTATTTAGAAATGTGCTTTTAATATAAAAGGCAGGCTTTAGTAGATGCTCTAAGAGTTTCCATGCAATATTTGGATAGAATCTCCAAAAACCAAAAGTAAAAACGATATTTGTTCATCCACTTTTTGCAATTTGTTTTTAGACTATGGGCTTTTTTCCCTTTAGTCTGCCACAGTTATGGAGCAGTCTACTAAAAAAAAGAAATACATTTTCTTTTTCTAAAGGCTGAATGTTTTATTTGAGTAAACATAAAAAAAAAACTAAATAAGAATTGTGGTTGTTTAATTTATTTATAAATCAAAGTTTCTTTGCAATGTGATCAATAAACCTTTCTCAAATGGTCACTTTGATTTTGCAAAATGGCTTTCTGGATCGTAAATGTTGCTGATTTGGGACACTTCCTTGTTATACGTATAATGTCAGGAAAACTGTTTATTATTTAGCAAGATAAAAACAAACAAAATATATAAAGATTCTGTGATTTAAAAGACAACAGAAATGGCTTGGAAGAGCAAACAGTGACGGTTTTATAGGTGAAAACCCAACAAATGTAAAGCTTAGCATTGGTTTAATCAGGATTGATTACTCTTTAACATCTATTGAATCATCACAGAAAGCAAAGATTAAAGATTTTCCTTTAAAAAAATATGTAATGCCGGACCATTTTAAAAAGATAAATAAATAAATGCAGTAGAAAATGTTTCTCCCACAAAGGTTTAGCAGGGGAGGCGAGAAAATCTGAAGATATTTTAGGTCACATTTATGTAGAAACAGTGTTCACAATCCCCACTTCACACGACAGACATGTAAGGGACAAGTGTTAAACAACAACTGTAATATACAAACAATAAAAACCTTTAAAAAAACTGATTTCTCACAGTCTACATAACACGAAGATTGTCACAGTAGCGCCTATTTACAACACAGTTTACACATAAAAACAGACTATTTTTAATAAACACAACTCCTGGGATCTGAAAATAAGGCCAGAATGATTCATCTCGGTCATCTTAATCAGTGAAAGATGTCAATATTTCAAATTAGATGAATAGATGATTTGTGTTTTATTCTCCAGCTAGTTTTTCTCCTCTTGATTCGACTCCTGTTTTCATTCTGAGGTTCGACTCTGTGACGAAACTCTCATGCATGCTGCAGTTTTCACACTCGCTCGCAGAAACACGAGGCGTTAGCGTGAACATTTGCTGCAGCGTTTGTTAGAACGTTGCTGTAAAACTGGGACCTGTTTTAAAGTGAAACCCTTCATGATGCCTGTGAGCATCTATAACCCTCCGATTAGATTGGACGGTTCCCTGCAGGAAAAAAAAGGAAAATTGAGGGCTAAAAAGGGGAAGTTCAGAGGGAGCTTCTCTTCTTTAGCTGCTGCTACATTTGCTGGACCTGTAGGTTTGATCACACCTGACAATAGCTGGTAAAGTAGATCAAAAATTCATCAATTGATTCTGGAATCATGTGCATCTTAAATTATCAAAAAGTAATTACAACCTAAACCTAACCACTGGGAGTTCCAGTCTTGGCAGGAATAGCACCTATCAAGCATTAGTGATAACTAGTAATAACTGTGGAGGAAATCTGACCAACTCTTCTTTGCAGAATTGTTTTAATTCAGTTACATTGGAGGGTTTTCCCCCTAAACATCTTTTTTAATATCACGCCAAAGCATCTGTATCATATTTAACTCCGGACTTTGTTTAGGCCACTAAAAAATGGGTAATTTTGCTTAGTTTTCTTGAGTCATCCAAAGCTGGACCTTCTGCTGTGCTTTGGATCATTGTCCAGTTGCATAATCCAACTGCAGGTTCCAATCTGAGATCCGGGCGTTGTCCTTCAGGATTTTCTGGTAGAGAGCAGAATTCATGGCTCCATCAATTGTTGCCAATTATCCCGGCCCACAAGCAATAAGGGAGCCCCAACCACTAAGCATGGCCAAAGCAGTGCTTGGCTAAAGATTAATCATAAACACATTTACTTTGGCATTGTTTACCCTTTCCTCTCACTCATCAATGCTTCTCTATGTTGCGGCTTTTAGTAGAGAAGCTAAAGGGGGATGTGCACAGTGGGTCTCTATGTTTCATGTGCTTCCATTTATAAACCCCAAATGGAATTTTTAAACATCTAAAATGTCGGTTTGTCTCTTAAAACTGTTTGTGAGGAGACCGTAGGTGTTAGTGAGTATAAAATCTCCATTTTACAAAGTACCTAGGTTAGTGGCTGGCCCTTAGACTGATCAATATGGATCAGTACACAGTTAGTCTAAGCTCTTGGCTAAAAGATGCATGTTGTACTGTAAGGTAACAATCTACTTAAAGGATTATTAAAGGAATCTGTGCCTAAATATTTCATTGTTGTTTTATTGGTAATATGACCAAAGAAGATGGTCATGAAGCACCAAAACATAACCGAACATAACCTTCCAGCACAAATACCAACTGCAAAGCACAGTGGAGGAGGGCTGATGATCTGGGCTTGTTTTGCAGCCACAGGAACCTCCAGTCATTGAGTGGACCATGATCTCCTCTGTATACCAACGTATTTTGGAGTCAAATGTGAGTCCTTCTGTCTGACAGGTCAAGTATGGACCAATCTGGGTCATCAACAGAACGGCGTTACCAAAAACAGTAGCAGATATACATCAGAATGGCTGAAAAACGAAAAAAATCGGGTTATGCATTGGCCTAGTCAAAGTCCAGATCTAAACCTAAAGGAAAGGCTGTGGTTGAGCTGAAGCAATGCTGGAAAGAAGAATGGGGTTCTATGTGGCACAGTGTAATATTTTATGCTCTGTTCTCCAGCTGAGGTTGGAGTAACCTTATTTTAAAAACGGGTGAGAACCAAATGTTCCCTGAAACCCCTGAAATGAAAAAGACTTTGAAGGTTCTGTAAGAATAAATCCTCTGGGGTGTTTTATGGTTGGGGCCACATCAACTTTAAAAACGGGTCGCATCTGAAGCAGACTTCTCTCGGAGCAACGACTTACAGAGTGAAAACGTTTTTTTTATAGCTGATGGGACCAATATTCGAGCTTCTGTCAGGTGAGACCAATAAACGCTACATGTGTGAGTTTTGTGTCCATTTAACAATGATTGGCGACCAACACAGACTGCTGCTGCTCCTCCTCTTCTTTCACACCTTCGACAACCACCAGCGCCTGTGTCGAGTCACATGACTGCTTCTCTGCGTCTTCATCATACGTCGAATCCAGTTGTCGAACTCCAGTTGCTCCCCTTCTTTGTAATTTTGACCCCACTGCACCCACACAGGTGCGTGCCACCAGTGATGACAACTCCCCTCTAGCGAGTGGGTTGAAGAGGAGGTAGAGGAGTGGGTTTACACAGGCCGGAAGC
Organism: Crenichthys baileyi; assembly: GCA_036173005.1. NCBI lineage: Eukaryota > Metazoa > Chordata > Actinopteri > Cyprinodontiformes > Goodeidae > Crenichthys > Crenichthys baileyi. The sequence continues at coordinate 45,158 of JAHHUM010002409.1, forward strand.
GGAGCCACGAGCAGCAGGACTCCCTTCGCTGCCTCGGGGCCGGCAGGGGGGAGCCGCAGGAGGGAGGAGAAGGAGAGAAAGGCAACAGGGAGGTAGAGGAGGCAGTCTGAGAAGAGCAGCCAGGCAACATGACGAGTCAACACCGCCTCATCATCAGAGTTTGGTGAAGCTTTGGTGGTGCGGCAGTAAAGGCGAGTGTAGGCGAGCGTCATGACGAGGAAACAGAGCGAGTCGAAGAGCACCATGGAGACAGAAAAGGCCAGGAAGGAGGAGGAGGACGACGAAGGGAGCGGCAAACAGAAGGAGGAGCTACTGTGACCCACCATCAGAGGAGGCAGGGTGATGATGAAGCCCAGCAGGAAACACAGACAGATGGACAAACGGATGAGGAGCGGCGACAAAGAATGACCTGCGGAGACACAAGTTTAAACATGTGGCTGAACATACAAATATATTTCTACATTTTAACAAACTAAATATCAAATAATTCAGTCTTCATTCAATTAATTATTTTATTGAACTAATTTTCTGGTGTATTTTTATGTTTTTTTTCATACAGAGCCTTTAAAAGTATTCAAGTATGTGTTTAATTGTAATTTTATGTGAGAGACCAACAGTAAGGAAAGTATTATTGTGAAGTTGCAAGTAGAGGATACATGATTTTCCAATCCCATGGTAACTCTAGAGAAGCTGCAGAGATCCACAGCTCAGGTGGAAGAAACTGTAGACGAGAAAACTGTTAGATGGAGCTAAATCCAGGGCAATCCTGGAAGAAAACCCGCCGTCAGATGCTGCAGAAGACTTGATACTGGGGTGAGGGTTCTCCTTCCAGGAGGACAACCACCCACAACATACAGCCAGAGATGCAAAGATGGTTTAGATCAGGGTTCCACAAAACCTGGACTGCAGTCCAAATCCGGACGCAGAGAGTATTTTCTCATTTACTATATAGATATAAACATTTTATTCCTGCCAGCTGCTGCGTCGGACTTTTGAACAGCTATGTGGGTCGGCGACATTCTGTTCCACACTCCAAACCAGCTGGTGATACTAAAGCACCACATCGTTGTATGCCAACCGCCGGAAAATGAAAAAAAGAAGCTATGTGGGGTCCTTGAATGCAGGTTGCTAATGCCCCCTTTCCGCTGGCTCCATTTATGAGGCTCAGCTCCACTCCACTCGGTCTCTCGGTACAGTACCAGTTGTGTTTCCACCGAGGTACTTGTTCCACTGACCCACTGATGGCTGCAGCTACACTGACGGCTGGCGGCAGAGCTTCACCCGCCAGCCTTCAGTGTAGCGCACTGTGGCGCTATTAACATTACTGTTAAAAGCTGCTAAGTTCCTAGCTTGCTGAAAGTACAATGACTTGGTGGTGCACAGATAAGTGAGTAAAAGAAGATGGCTTTGTCAGACAATGACAAAGCCATCTAATGTGATTGTCAGACAATGACAATCACACATCTAAAGTTGAATAGACAGAAGCTTACGCTTCCCTTTTAATTTCCTTAAGGTGTAAGGCCAGTCTGCCTTAAATGTTCTGAATCAGTTGGACTTATAAAGAGTGGAAATCTAAAGAGACATTATTAAACCAAACATAAGAACTTCCACCAAGGCTATCAGCTTGGGTCTGACTGTAGGACAAGGAAAATTAATGAACTTACAGCATGAGCGAGCTACACAGCTGATAACACAGCCTCTTAAAGCACAACTGTGAGCATACGAGTGTTCACTGCAAGTACAGTGGATTGAAGGAAAACACAAAAAGCCTTTCACTGACTGGGAAATGATCACAGAGTGCATGGAAGCTGTGGCACAAACACTCTAAGATGGAAAAGGACAACTTAAGGAAAATATTATGCAAATCCCCCTACCTGCCACAAGCACAACAAGGAGAGCAGAACTGTTCTACCAAGATGTACAGACCCAGCTCGACTGATTCATTCACAGTGCATTTAATATTGGTACTTACACTGGATTGCACCTTTCTGTTCAACAGATGATTTCATGGGAATATGAATTCTTAATCAGTAGTTAACAAACAAAAAACTCTAGTGTTAATTAAATACAGACCCCTTTCATCCAATCTGACTGAGCTTAAACTGTTCTACCTAGACAAATGTGCAAAGCTGCAAGAGAGAGAGTAGACTTGCAGTGGTAACTGCAGTGACTCAGAGAAAGCTGAATACAAATGCACACCACACTATTCAAATTTTTCTGCCTCTTCACATTAGTTTCTGTTGGTCTGTAAAATATTGAGTCTGAGGTCAAAATGTGACAAAATGTTGAACTGTTCCAATGGTGTGAATACTATAAAGCGGTGTATGTGTGTGTTTGTGTTGAGGTTTCCCTAACCACTGCTGCTGTCGGTTTTGTTGCTTTGTGTTGCACCTGCGCCGGACAAACACCGCTCCAGAGCTGCGACCGTCAGCAGGAAGAGTCCCGTCTGAGATGCAAACACACACAGGAAGCCGCTGAGGCGACACAGGAAGCTGTTCTCCCACTTCACCCCGTACCTGCCACAGAAAATTAATTAGAACACTGGAACAACAAATAAATCAAGTAACCTTATTAAACCCAGCGTCTCAGTCTTAATTTCCAACCTCCAGAAGCTGCCAAATGTCCAGGCGTCCACCGCCGCAAGCCAGCCGCTCCATATGCCCATTAGGCCGTTAACCAGAGCCAGCAGACCAATCAGGAGCTTCGGGGGTGTGACCATGCTGGCTGGAGAAAAGAAGACTGAAAAGACAACGAGACCGTTGGCGACCAATGAGATTCCTGCCATGAGCCAAACCCCACCGCGGATCATCCAGCTGCCAAGAAGACGGATGCAGGGACTGAAAGGTCCTGAGAAAAAGTCAAACTGTTACTTTAACAACATAACAACAAATTAATGTTCATTTAATTACTGTTTACCTGCTGTCCATCATTCTACTCTGTTCTATTATCAAATCAGTTGTTTTTGTGCAGCTCTTTATGTAACACTTTAAACTAACATATCAGTTTTCTCAGCCAGCTGCAAATACGTCACCTACTCTCTCCCTGATGGGCTGAGTGACTCCACCTGCTCCACTGCTTATTAAAGTCACCTGTGTTCTCCTGCCAGATCGTCTGCAGCCCTGTCTCAGCATTCCTGCCTGTTCTGTTTTTCAAGCAATCAATCGGGTTCTTGTGACTTAGATATGGACTGGTTTTTGACTCAGCCTCTGGATCGGATCTTTTAGTTTATGACGCTGCTCTTTCTGGATAGCCATTCTGGATTATGAATTTTGGCTTTAATCTGTTGTTGAACTTCGGGACTCTGGAATTAGGGGTCAAGAAGTTTGGACCTGTCCTCCACCCTGCTGGCCCAGACTATAACCACATGTTGTTCTTCAGACCACTTCATGAAGGCGAAGCCAAACATTTCCTCATTCTAACACAAATTGGACCCAACCTTCTCACCTCCATCCATGATCTTGGAACCATGGCTGGTTATAGGACGACTCTACCTGAGATCTTTAATAAAGCTTGTTTAGACTTTCCTGCTGGAGTCATTTGGGTCCGTTCAGTTGTGGTTTACTACAGTGTTACACATTAACGAATAAAAGATATTGAATTTAAACATTCATAATAGTATTATCTGGTTGAAATGTTTTAGTTTTGCACATTCAACTGAAATTAATTTAGAAATACTTTCAAAACTCAAAGAATTTAAATTTACTTTCAAGGCAAGCGAAAACTAATCCCATTCAATGAGGCTCATTAACGATCCAATAATGTATCGATAATAGTTCTAAACAACTTGTTACCTGGAGTCGGGCTGCAGTGAACAGAGTGTTGAGGTTTGGGCTCATCTTCAAACTCCATCAGAAAATCGTCCCAGTCCTGGTCCACTGCGGACATACAGCCGTGAATCAGCATCCAAACTCAAAGCATCTTATTTCATTCATCAAATTAACTCATTCAAGACTCCGAGATAAAAGTGGTCTTAATTCAACATGGTTCAATTTATTCTTCTATCATTAATTATTTCAGATGCTATGTTGCAAAAGGAAAAATTTTTTGCAGGTGAAAAATTGCCAAAGGGACCACAGTGGCTGAGGATCAACGGTGGAGTGGCCAGGAGCTCTAAGGGCTTACTCCAGAAACTGTATTGTCAATTCAAACTGCAAAAATATAACTGAAATCCCTGCATAGTTGTATAAATGGTCAATCAGAAACATTTTAAAGAGTCTTATAGAAGCTAGAAAAAGATAAAAAGGGTGTTCGTAGCTATAAACTACTTTTAAGATATAAGATATTTTCGACAAAATGACTCGTCTGTCAAAGCTTTCAGCTCTTAGAAAAGAAAAAAAACAAACAACATATATTTAACAAATATATATAGATTACCTACTAAATGTGTTTTTTTGCTGCCTAATTCTATTAAATGACATTGTATCCCTGTATTTGGTGAATCTGAGCAAAACAAGATGAAGTGAGATCCCTCAAGGCTCTATTCTCGGGCCACTTTTATTCAGCATCTTCATCCTCAGATAAATGTGTTTACATGTTTAGAAGTATTTATTAGTTTATTATACCAGGGTTTATTTAATCAGCTTTTGGCTATTGTTTATTTATAATGTATGTTTTTTTTGGAAAAAATGTTTAAATTCAAATGATGCTACACAAAAATACTTTCCTTGTTTGGATTTCTTTATTACTGTCCATTTAATTATACACACACATACCCACACATAACCGTAACCCTATTTATTTCTATGCATGTATTTTTGTATAATTTCAACTTATTTATATTCTCAGTTAAGTCCATTTTGTGTTTTCTTGTATTTTGTTTTTTTTACATTTTTTCTTTTATGGCTCATAACAGAAATGGGTGCTGCAGGAACTCTGGGGCTTGTTTCTTGTGGAAACCTTTTTGTGTGAAAAATTACCTTGACTGAAATGGAAAGGAGGGTCTCTTGTAGAAGAGTCTGCCGCCTCCTCCCTTTCCCAGGATAAACCTCCTCCTTCTCCTCCTCTCTTCTCGCAGGAGATGAAGGCACAGCATTGGAAGGCATAAGGAAGCTCCATCACCCTGAGGAGACACTTACAGCTCTCAGCATTTATTCCTAGGAAAGTTCTAGTGTACATAGAAAAGAGCATCCTAATCAAAATCTGATCAAAGTGAGTGATATAAATCAGTGAAATGGGAAATCTCTTAATGCGAGGAAATAATTTTTGGTCATAAGTGTCAATCAACCTGACTCGTGGTAGGTCTTCTCGGGGTATTAACTCCATCAGCTGCTCGTTTCCCACCAGCCGAATGTGAGTTAAGCTCTGCAGACCAGTAAGAGGCATAGAGGACAGCTGATTGGACGACAGGTCACTGCAAAAACAGAAAACGCTTGAGTTATTCCCACGATCAGTAGTCTGATTTTATTGCCTAATGTGATAAACAGGGCCAGGTTAACCTATTGAAGGGGCCTGTGGCAACATCTTCAGATGGACCCCCCTTATGAAAGATCTAAATACATCACAGGTGTTTGTAAAAAAGAGACTCTGATGTTGTAGCACTAAAAACTCACAGTTTGGAGAGAGCTGTCAGACCAAAGAATGAATTTGGCTTCACGGATGACACCCGATTCCAGGATAAATCCCTAGAAAACAGAAAAAGGAGTAAAATATTAGCATCGGTATCAGGTTTATGGTTAGAGAACTACAAAAGTCTTCATCCTTGCCAAAATCACATCTCAGACTCTTTCCGCTTTCTCATAATTTCTTTAAGTCAGCTTAAAAATAGGTCTCAAGCAATATCTCCTTTCAAGCTACATTAAGCATTTCTGCCTGAACAGAATGCCGCATCAACAGCTGCACTGCCAACATCATCTTCACTGGCTCCAGAGTCGTTACCCCCGTCATGTCCAGAGTCTCCATCAGAACATCCTTCATCATCAATAACTTCCCCCTCCACAGGACAATCGCTTCTACAATCAACTTCAGCAGCAACTTCTGCTACTCCTCCTCTTCGTCAGCCCCCTTTCAATCGTTTTTGGGCTGTTTTTGGTTTATTTCATTCAACATGTTTGAAAATTTTCATTGTAAATGTTTTGCAGCAACATGTTAACTGCAGAACAAATGTTAACACTTCATATTTCCTTCCTCTCTCCAGACTGCCTCCATACTGTCTAAAGACTAAATAATCTTGGTAGATGAGCCTGTTGACTCATGCTGACCTCAGTTTATTTTCAGTGCTTGTTGTCAAATTAAAATATTTTCAGAATTTTCTAGTTTTTTTTGTATTTGCATTAATTTTCCTGAACTGAAAAGTGTTGAATTCTTTCAGCTACCATTAACAGAGTACAAGGAATAGTAGAGTTACTCCCTCGTCGATTTTGTGTCACGACAGCTGCTCCACAAAAAAGCGGACCACCTTGATCGGAGATCATCGCTTCCATTTGGAAGTACTTAAAGAGGTTTAAGTTGGGATCATGGGTCAGGATCTGAAGACTAATTAAACCTTCAAAGTCCGTGTTCTTACAGCGAGCGCAGGGTCATCAGACCAGTAAAGGTGTTCTCCCTCAGCTCCTCTATCTCATTGTGGTGGAGGTCACTGCAACAAAAACACATGGAGCTAAGCCACAGTATTTCCATTGCATCACTTTAATGTTTTTTAATTTAAAGCATTTTCCTTTCTTCTGATTGGTCTTAAACAGACAACACCACTGCTAATTACTCCCATGATGCACAGCTGGATGTATTTTACTGGTTGTTATAGAAACTGAGGACTTGATAAATGTGCCTTACAGGCTTCAGAGGTTGACAAAAGTTGTTCCGGACCCGGAATAGGGAGTTAAAGTCCTTAATTAAATAAAATGAAGATAAAACTCACATCTTCTGGAGGCTCTCACAGCCAGAGAAGCTTGGAAGAGTCTGGATCTTGTTATACGAGAGGTCGCTGCAGACACAAACACAGTTTTAGTTGTCAGCAGCTGTCGGGAACATCCAACACACCCTAAACCTGCATCAGCTTGGAGCACCCAAAATTGGAAACATTTTTGCTTCAACAGGATCGTCCAAAGGAGTGTGGGCCACTCAGAGCTGGGACTAGAAAGGACTTGTTGGTATGGAGATGATGAGAAGACTTACAGCAGCTGCAGGTTTGGAAGCTGTTCACACATATAACTGGGAAGAGACGTTATCCGAGCTCCAGTGATGGTCCTAAATCACAGATAGACAGACAAAAGGAAATGTGTTACATGTACCCCTCAATGAGCACAACTTCAATGTTAAGTTGGCTTGTTACCCCCCTTTTGTCCTAAATATATCTGCCTTATTAAACCTTTTGACCTCATCTGGATCTCTGGATCTTATTGACCAGGTTAAAACAGATCTAGGCGTTTATGGATGCAGCTCTTCGGGCTTACTAAATGTTTTTCAAAGATTTTTCATAGGACTTTGACTGCTCTTTCAATTCGCTCAGTCCTGTCCATGGCTAGTCCTTGAAATGTTTAAAATCTGGCAAATATTTTCTCAGACATTTAATAGCATGAAACTCTTACTGGTGAAAAGTATTGGGAAGTATTAATTAACAGCTAAGGACTAATATATAACATTTCGAAGTATTGGTATTTTTACAAATACTTGCTGTTCTTGAAAATGCTTCCATACATGATAGAAAAACCCATTGTTAGCACAGTGCTAGTGACTCTCCCAATGTATTGGAATGCTAGGTGTGAGAAACACATATAGTCGGTGGTCAGCACAAAATGCCTAACACATCTTATCAATTCTGTGGACGAACCCATACCCAGAGAGTTCACCAGTGTTATTTTGGAAACGACTTACATTCCACCATCAGCTATTGCCGACACTGCATGTGATGTCATAAGCTCAGTTGTTGCTAAGCTACAGACACAACACCCCAATGCGTTTGTGGCAATATCTGGTGATTTTAATCACACCTCATTCTCTGCTTCACTTCCAAAGTTTCAACAGTTTGTCAGCTGCTTCCAGACAAAATAAAACATTGGATTTGTTTTATGCAAATAGGACTCGTACATCTCTAAAGCAAGACCTCCACTAGGCAAATCAGATCACAATCTTGTTTTTCTCTGCTCCAAATATAAACACATTGTTCACCTGTAATAAAGAAAACAGTGAGAAGATGGTCACAGGAAGCTGAAGAAGCCCTGTGAAGTTGCTTTGAGACTGCAGACTGGGACGTACTGTGCCAGCCACATAGAGAGGACATCAATGCCATGACTGAGTGTGTCACAGACTATAAAATCTGTGTGTATACCACCATCCCCACCAGAACAATGAGATGCTTCCCCAAAAACAAACCCTGGATCACCAGTGACATGAAGGACCTGCTTAACCAGAGAAAAAGAGCCTTCAGGGAGGGAGACAGGCAATTATTGAGGAGTATACAGAAGCAACTTAAAGTCAAGATAAGAGACAGCAAGGAGGTGTACAAGAAGAAGCTGGAGAGCAGCTCCAGCTTGGTCTCCAGCTGATGCTCCCTTTGCCCTTCCACCTGTTTTAGGTAAAGAATTAGCTGAAGAAACTGAACCGGTATAAGGCTGCAGGTCCAGATGGTGTCAGCCATTGTGTCCTGAAGGTCTGTGCAGAGCAGCTCTGTGGGATTCTGCAGCACCTCTTCAACCTTAGCCTGACCCAGAAGAAGGTTAAAGTGTTGTGGAAGACCTCCTGTCTTGTTCCGGTACCAAAGAAAACTCACCCATCAGTCCTCAATGACTATACACCTGTTGCCCTGACATCCCATATCATAAAGGTCCTAGAGAGACTTCTGATGGCCCACATGAGTAGGCAAACAATAAACTATCAGGATCTCCTTCAGTTTGCTTATCGCTGTGGAGTTGGAGTTAAAGATAACATCATACATCTGCTTCAACAAACCCACTGTCACCTGGACAAAGCAAGCAGCACTGTGAGGATCATGTTCTTTGATTTCTCCATTTAACTTAACTCAACTTGATTTGCTTTGTCAGAAACTCCAGGGCCCATTTTCACAAAGATCTCAGTGAGCCCCATTCATTATTTTTTCTATTATTTATTTTTCCTTCCTTACTAGAGGTGCACCTTTACCCTGTCCTGCCTGCTGCCAAAACTATTTAATTCCCCCCCAGGGGGATAATAAAGTTAATCTTATCTCTGTATTAACAATTGTATGATTGTTATAGATGTTTATGTGCTCATCTACTCAACTGTTAGGGGGTGGATCCCTGCACCACCGAGCTGGTTGTGTTTTCTAATTTCTGTGTATTGCATGGAGAATATCTCTCCTTTCTCTCTCTCTTTTTTTCCACCATCTTTTCTGCTTTTAGGCTCACTAAAAGTCCTCTCATTACTCTTGACATTTGTTCACGTTAGGAGCTCCTGTAAGGCCTAAGATGGTTCGTAAATAACTTTCATCTTACCGAGGAAAAATTCTAAGAAAAATCTTAGAATTCAAGAAATTCTAAGACTTTTCTTAGAATTACGTCACAAGGGGCGACTTTTAGTTTTAGGAATCATTGTGAATACAGGCCCAGAAGGCTGACGTGGAGGCCTCAGCATTTTCCTGGATCAAAGACTACCTGACAGACAGACCACAGTTTGTGAGACTGAAGGGTTGTGTGTCTAACCATGTAGTCAGCAGCACAGGAGCACCACAGGGGACGGTACTCTCACCATTCCTCTTCACTCTGTACACCTCAGACTTCCAGGACCAGACAGACTCCTGTCATCTGCAGAAATACTCGGATGATTCTGCAGTCGTGGGGTGCATCAGAGATGGACAAGACGCTGAGTTCAGGGAGCTGGTGGACCGCTTTGTGGGATGGTGTAGAAACAATCATCTCATCTCGACCGTGAATAAAACAATAGAGATGATTGTAGATTTGAAGAAAACCAGAATAGGTCAAACACTGTTTGCATCATGGGACTGTACTTCTTAAGGAAGCTTAGGACCTTCAGTGTTTGCAGCAAGATGCTGTATATCTTTTCTAAGTCTGTTGTGGAGAGTGTGATCTCTTCTGCCATCATCTGCTGGGGTAGCAGCATCAGAGCCAGGGATTTAAAAAGCTCAACAAGCTGATAAAGAAGGCTGGTTCTGTTCTGGAGACTCCTATGGAACCTCTGGAGATCATTGTGCAGAAAAGGATTTTTCATAAAATGAGGAACATTATAGAGAACCCTCAGCATCCTCTTCATCAGACTGTTGTACAACGACAGAGTGTCTTCAGTCAGAGGCTTCTTCAGATCTGCTGTAAGACAGACCACTACAGGAGATCCTTCCCACCCACAGCCTTCAGCATCTACAATGTCTCTCTGAAGAAACCTGTATAATATGAGTTACAAGAACATTGAATTTCCCTTTGGGATCAATAAAGTATTTTTGAGTTGAATTGAAAACTTAATTTTGTTTTTTTGTTTTGTTTTTAAATGTTGAGAGGTGACCTTTCTACTGTGCTTTGGATCATTGTCCTACTGCAAGTGTGGCTGAGTTCTGGTTCCCATGGATCTGCCATGGAGGCCATTTTTGCCCAGTCTCTCATTCTTATTGTTGAATCAACTATGACCTTAACTGAAGCAAGTGAGGCCTGCAGAGCTTTACATGGTGTTCTGCATTCATTTGTGACACCCCTGGTTGAATCTTTGATGAGCTCTCGCAGTAATTTTGGTTGACCCTGGGAAGGGTCTCCTCTGTTGCAGGTTTTCTCCTATTTTTTCACCATGGTTCACTGGAGTCCCGAATTCTTGGAAATAGCTTTTCCAACCCTTTCCAGACTGATTGATGTCAATAACTTTGTTTTTCTATTGATTTTGAATATTTTTAGATTACGTTTTATTGAGATCTTTCAGCCATCAAAGAGGTGCTTTATAAATTATTACCTACATATCAGGTAATAATCAGGCTTGGATTTGCCTAGTGAAATTGAGCTCAGCGTTCTAAAAAATGTAGTTTAATTACAGTTAATTCAAGATTTAACAAAGGGGGGCAATTACTTTTCCCGAGAGGACCAGGTTGGTTTGGATAACCTTTTTCCTTACCAGAAATTATTATTTGAAAACAGCTTTTTGTATTTACTCTAGACCTTACTTTATCCAATTTTTAAAAGAGTTTAAAAAAACATTTAAGTGTGACATTAAAGTAAAAACAAAAGAAATCTGTCAGTGGAAAACACTTTTTCATAGCTCCTTTGATTGAACAAAATGAGCAATGATTGGATGAGACCGCGTCAGACTAGGGTCTGAGACACAGAAAAATGTCATTTTAAAGGTGGACAATGGAAAACTGTGGGATGGTTTGTTTGGCACCAGTTTGTTTTTCCACCTACTGGTTACACTTGGACACATACCTCCTTCAGAAATGAGTTTAGACGGAAAAATCCAAGAAAACAAACACTGTAAACGTGTTTATTCTAACATGGAAATTTGGCCCACTACAGGGAGAAAAAAAGGGCTTTTTAATTTTAGGCCAAGAAGCAGAAAAATAAATGTGCAGCCTGCCAGAGAGAATAATAACTGCAGTTTTTAATAACAACAGTTTGATTTGGGGTTCGGATCTGAAAACACACAGTAAAGGAGACTACAACAGCAAACAGCTATGAAACATTCCTCTGTGAGGGTGTGTGCACATCTTACAGGCTCTCCAGACTTTTGGTTCCCGTCAGATCTGGAAACTCTGTGAGTTCTGCTGCTCCGTTCAGAGATCTGGGAGAAAACCAGACAAAGTTCAAGTTGGGAGCAACGGATTTACGCAGAGGAAACAGAAAATATCATGGCTGCCGTTCAGTTTCTGAGTTACATTCTTTGTGTAATTAGCACCCGATTTAATGAGGCTCAGGGTAAATAGTGAGTCACCTTAAACTGACCTTTACTTTCCTTCTGTGAATAAATAAAAGCTCAGAACTTCAATGGGCTTCTCTGGCAGTGCAGAGAGGAATCATACTGTTAATACAACCTAGACTTTAAAAAGTGTTGACGCATCATAAGCTTACATAAAGAAGATAACACCTGGATCACCAGAAATTCATCTGAAAGGTTTCAAGTTTAACGGCCCGTAGGGGGTGAATGGTGGACAACTAATCATTTTAATTATCACAGAATTTGTGGAAATTATCTCAATATGTTATAACTAGTTTATACTTTCTATTTTAATGTCTTATTCTTCAAACATTATGCTATTTTTTGACATATTGCTCTATTTGGGGATACACTCTTGAATAGGGAGGAAAAATTCATGGCCATAACCCAGTATATAATGTAACAAAAGAGTTTTCCTTATTTATTTTCATATTTAGATCTGTCACATACCCAGCATTGTACTACCTAACAAAGTGTTGCACAACCTGTATTTACGTACATATTCCTTTAGTTTTTGAATGCACAACATAGAGAGAAATATTGCTTTTGTCTTGAATTGCTAATTGTAGCTAGCACCAAAATAATTAGCTAATTCCAGTGGTTTTCCAGCTTGCAATATATTGTGCTTGGGTGACTTTATTCCCATAAACAGGGCTGCACGGTGGCGCAGCACTGTTGCCGTGCAGCAATAAGATCATGGATTCGAGTCGCAGCCTGGTGTCTTTCTGCATTAAATTTGTATGTTCTCCCCGTGCATACATAGATTCTCTCTGGTTACTCCAGCTTCCCTTGTCATTCTGTTAGCAACAAGTCACATCCACAGTCTAAAGATAGATTAAATGTAGGCTAATGACTAAACATGTAACTTTGCATTTTCTAAAAGAAGTGTAATTTAATATTTAGCCTGGATAAGAACACCTAGTTTGCTCTTTTATTTCTAAAAGTTAATTCAGCCGCTGAATGCTTAGGTGCATACATTAGTTTCCAAATGGCTAAAATGAGTGGCTAAAAAGTGTTTTAACTGATTGTGTGTTTTCCTCACAGTGTCCGGAGCTCCGGCAGGTTCTGAAAGGCCGACCGTCCCACAAATTGAATTGGATTATCATAGAAAAATCTGTAAAATAAAAAGGTTCTTTGTTTTATTAGACGGAAAACAGAATAGAAAAATAAGGGAGGGGACGTTTTGGACCAAAAAGAGATGCTTTGGGTACAATTTTTAAATACATCCAGGTGAACAAGGATCAAATTTTACAATTGAACTAGGTTTAATCTAACTGTTTGGTAGGATTTGTCTGGGTCATTGGGACCTACAAGGAAATCAGTGAGGGGTTCCCAGTGAAGGCATGCTCTGGAATGGACTGGATGTTGTTGCTATGAAAACCCCTGAAGAGAGAGACAGAAGAAATTATATTTATCCTTTTTTCCAGTATAGATATCTTCCTTCGTAATGTTTCAAATAAGAGAACTTCGGAATTGGCGTAACCTGAGATGTTTTTTCACACAAACAACTTTTTTAGCCAGAAGGTTCAGACTCACAGCTCTTTGAGGTGGCTCAGTGAGCGGATGGCCGTAGGAAACTCAACCAGGCTGTTGTAGTTTAAATCCCTGATAAAAAAGACAAGAAATATTTATGAGAAAACAGTTTCTGCTATGAGGACACTAACATCTTGTCTTTGCATTCTTGTGTGGTGGATTAATCATAATGAATACAACTGATGTAACATTTTTTTCTAATGTTCTAAAAGCGTCATTCTATTTTATATCCCACTTTATCAACAATTAGGAAATTATTAAAGAAATTATTTATGCTACAACTATTTCTTTACAACCCATTAATAACATGAATGGGCCATTCAAGACTGGGAGTAGGTTCTCTAATGTGGATATCAGTTGGACACTGGAAAAATACTTTGAACCAGTAATGTCAGCTCTGAAGCCAAAAACTCAGGAACCTGCAACACCTCCGATGATTTCCTCCGCCTGTTCTAAATTTAGACAGATGAACTTTGTGCTGGAAAAGTCCAAATATCTGGGAACAATGTTTGCATGCTCTTAACATACTTGAATAACAAAAGTTTAACATTTCTAAATCTGGGGATGGATTGGGAATTCTGGGGTCAAGCATTGTGTAATGTTCTTGGTACTCTGGCCTTGTAAATTTTTGTTAGATTGTATTTGTGTTCTGCTACAACAAGAGTTTGATTCTTCTGAGAGAGACAATAAAGGCTAATCTTTTCTCATCTTATCATTGTCTTGTTTTATTACCTCTGTACGGGGAATTATCTGCCACATGCAGATCATACCAAATCTACAACAGGGTTATGAGTTGTTGAACTCAAAAACAACAGTGAAGGCTAAATTGCATATTGAAACCTATTACAGCTTTGGAATAGAGGTAAACTAGGACAGAACATACCATCTCAAGCTATTAGAGAAAATAGGGAACTTTCTGGACTGGGAATACCATTTTCATTTGAGTTGAAATTGGAAAATCTACATCTTGAGTGACATGACACATTGATTATGATGATTGACAAGGGACACAGTTGTTCAGTGCATCTAGATAGGCTTGACAGATTGATAGCAACACATCTGCACTTAAAATGTCAGCTTTACAAAGGAATCCCATCACTAGAGTAGTACAACATATTCATGACAGAACTTTTTAGAGTATGAACCTTTGAAGATATGCAGGGGGGGGGGTCAATGGCCACACTATTGTCTGGCAGCAAGAAAGTCCTGTGTCAGAATCCTGACCTGGTGTCTTTCTGCATTGAGTTTGCGTTTTCTCCCTGTGCATATGTAGGTTATCTCTGGGTACTCCGGCTTCCTCCCAATGTCCAAATGTCCAAATAGATTAATTGGCTACTCTAAATTCTCATTAGGTATGAGTTGTTCACCCTGTGTGTCTCTATGTTGCCCTGTAATGGACTGGTGACCTGTCCATGGTGTACCCCACCTCTCGCCTAAAGACAGCAGGTAGAGTCATTGGATGGATGGATGGATGAATGGACACCTCCTCTATACTCCATTACCTTCACAATGGGAAATTCAGTCTATAGAGTTTTACAATATATGTGTGGGAAAAATCTTCTAAACCCAAGCATCAATTCTATACTTCAATGACCAGTTATGTTGCAAGAAATTAATCTCCAGAATGGCACCTGATCCTCATCTTAGAAACTTTGAAGCTTTGAGCTGATACACCACATTTTTTCTCTGGCATCCAAAGCCATGTCTTTCAGCCTGTTCAACTTCTGGTAAACTTGAAGTGGCACCTTAATCTGAGAATTTCGCCCCTGGTTCACCTGTCCAATGAGTCAATCTGCCTGGTTAGAAGATTACATTTATGAATTGATTGCTATATATTGCTTTCCACATCTTGACTGGTGGGAGATTTTCAAAATGGGAACTTTGTAAGGTTGAAATACCACATCAGTACTTGCGTCATCCACCTTACACTGGGAGTTTGATCTGTTTCCTGGTACAAGAGCTAAAGTCAACTCTGCATTGGACAAACAGATGGCTGTTGGCTCTAATATCAAATGGCCATCTTTAGGATGAGGTGGAGTCGTGATTTTAAGCTGAAAAAATATTTCATGTGAATGTTTGGTTTTCCAACTTCATGTTTTGCTTTAATCTTTTTTTTGTCTTTTGACTTTATCAAAGAAATATTTAACGGTCCCTCCTTCCTCCTCTCTTTTCTTTCATCACCAGTAGAGACTAGAGCATTCCTCCAGTCCACATGTGGCTTCAATTAGGTCTTCCCATCCATCTCTGGGATGCAGGTGGTTGTTCCACAGACACACAAATACTCTGTGTGTAGAATGAAGCTGCCACATTGTGAAAATACCATTAAACTGAAATTGTTTCAGTCTGGTTCTGAGCATGTGAGTCCATGTGTGTGTTCAGAGGATCACTGCTAACAACAATAGCCGGGCTGCGTTCTTTCCAAAGAGCTTTTAATAGAAGTTGGAGGGTTGGGATCGCAGACGTTTTAGAGTTTTGAGGAGATCCATAAACCATTTTAGGATCTACGCTTTCTTCATGTTTTATAGTAAGTTGATAAAATTTAACTGAATAAGGTGCAGGTGGGTTGGTAAGATACATTTATTTCTCCCATAGGCGCTACATTTGGAGGGGAATTCTGATTAATGCGAAAATGAGTTAAAAACAAACCAGATACAGAATTCAACTGTCATCTCTGCACAAGTCTCAGCCGTGAAAAAAGAAACAACTTGTAATTGAAGTTGGACTGTAAACTGAATTGAAGTGGACCAAATTTAATTGTTCTTTAGTTGACGTGCCATATTTTTTCAATATGGTGGCCTGAGAAGACGTTTGTTGTTTTGTGTATGGTAAAATACCTTGAGAAAACATGTGTTGTGAATTGGCTCTATATAAATAAATTTAATTGAATTGTTAATTTGCAGAGCTGCACGGTGGCACAGTTGGTAGCACTGTTGCCTTGCAGCAAGAAGGCCCTTGGTTTGACTCCTGGTCTGTGGTCTTTCTGCATGAAGTTTGTATGTTCTCCCTGTGCATGTAACCCGCACATACTCAGGCTTCTTTGCACAGTCCAAAAACATGACAGTTTATTTAAGTGGACTATGTGAACTGGCCTTAGGTATGAATAGGTGTATGCATGGCTGTTTGTCCTGTGTTGCCCTGGTATGGAGCTGCGACCCGTCCAGGGTGTACCCCCGCCCCTTGCCCGTAGACTGCTGGAGATAGGCACCAGCTCCCCTGTGACCCTGTATGGAACAAGCGGATATAGAAGATGGATGGATGATGGTTTGCACTAAATAAATAAACATAATTATCCATGTTAGTTTAGACTATTTTTTTCTTGAATGACTTAACTGTTGATGATGACACTAATGAAGGTTATTTACTGTTTCCCTTTGTCTATCGCCTGGGTAACAGTGTTCTAGGGTGCAGGGAGGTATTGATTACATTGATAGATTGTGACGAAACCTCCCAGTCCGATTGGGTAGAGATAGCAAGCATTAATACGTTTTGATCTCACCATTTTGGCTCTGGCTGTATGTTTAGGGCGTTGTCCTGCTGGAAGGTGAACCTCCTACCAATCTCATCTGACCAGCGCACCTTCTTCCACATGTTTGCTGTGTCTCCTACATGGCTTGTGGCAAACAGCAAACAGGTCTTCTTATGGTTTTTTCTCTAAATCAGTTTCTTCCTATTTATTTCTACATGACAGTTATACCTAAGTTTGTGTACGTCTGTTGGATAAAAGCCCACACAAACACAGTAAAGTTTGGGGCTGTCGTGTGACAACGTTCATTTAAGTTTCAGACT
Organism: Crenichthys baileyi; assembly: GCA_036173005.1. NCBI lineage: Eukaryota > Metazoa > Chordata > Actinopteri > Cyprinodontiformes > Goodeidae > Crenichthys > Crenichthys baileyi. The sequence continues at coordinate 62,312 of JAHHUM010002409.1, forward strand.
CCAGCTTCAGTTGCATTTTCACTTTCACTGTCGAAAAAATGTGTTTATTCTCCTCCTCCCGCCTCCTGAGAAACATCTGCAGTTGAGTTCTGCTTATAGCCGAAATCAGAAGTTCTTAAGGTTAAAATAGAGCTAAACTGAAACGGTTGAATTAATTAATTCTCGTTTCCATTTGCTTCCCTCCGTTTGTGTTTGTAGTTTTGGGTGAGCATCAGAGTGGGCTGTGGTTTATTGTTGCTGATTGTGCAGGTATACAGCCTCCCGACTCAAACATAAACACATGTGTGCATAATTCAGATTAGCATAGAGGCCGGGCCACACACAGAGTCGACTCAATGCACATTTCTTCTCAAGTATTTCCAAATGAAGGCAGCAAAGTGTTTAAACCTGCTTCGCTGGCCTGACTGAGAAAACAGAAACATTTCTGTACACACACGCATTCCTCAGACGACACACAGAAATACAGTAAATTATGCACGCACGCTCATTTATATTCCTGCTCCTCAGTTATTTTCTGTAAATACTCCCTACAACAAGTAATTATGTGATTTGGAAAAGAAAAACACACGCATGATGATATCAATCAGCAAATTATCCGTGTGATTTACTGATTTATTTTCTTTCTTTTTCATCAGCAAAGCCGTTGCTATTCGGTGTTTGATGACAACAAGAAGCAAACCAGGCCATATATTCACTTTTACAGTAATGATGCAGGGTAAATAAAGAAATAAACCAATGTCTGGAGTTCAAGAAGGAATCCAATCTCCTAGAGTGGATCTTTTGTTGATGGTAAATTAGCTCAGTGTCCTCCCACTCCTTTGAATCAGTTCATTGTGTTTGATATTCATAATATAGCCATAAAATATCTGCCCATTTCATCAAGAATTGCCAGGTTATAAAAAAAGTTACAGCTTACAATTGCTTATTTTCTTAGTTTGAATTATTTTTCATCGTATCCATTCATCCAGCCAGGGTTACAACCTGGGCAGGTCGCCAGTCCATCACCAGTTAACCTAACAGTTGTGTTTTTGGACTGTGCGAGGAAGCTGGAGTACCCAGAGAGAACCCATGTATGCATGGGGAGAACATGCAAACTAGAGAAAGCCCAGATTTGAACCAAGGACCTTCTTGCTGCAAGGCAACAGTGCTACCAACTCAGCCACCATGCTTATTTATCACACAGGTTCGTTTGATGTCTCTATCCTTCATCGTTGTTATCGGTGAATTTATATATTGAGTTGCAGCTATTCTGTTGCATCATTGAGGAGCTTCTTTTTGATTCTGTTTTTATTTTTTGTTTCATTATAATACTCCTTAAGCAGCATTAAAATATTCCTCTCAAACGTTTTCTCAAAACAAAATTTTTAGTAAATTTTACAAGCATCTTATTTGCAAATTTAGGAGTGAGTACATTTATTTTCAGTGGGGAAAGACCAGAGAACATACTGGACCAAAATACAAAGAATGATCTGTGCCATCTTCATCAGTTAGGAAATGGTTTCTAGAAACTAGGTGCTGCATCAAGTCTTCAAAGCAACTGTTAGGCCTGATCTTCAAGCAGAACAGATGTTTGGAAGGTATTCCAGGAAAAGTCTTTCTTTCATCCTACCATCACAAACGTAAACGTGTAGAGCAGTGTTTTCCAACCCTGGTCCTCAAGGTACACTGCCCTGGATGTTTTAGATGTTTCCCTTCTTCAATACTCACGATTTCACTTAATGGCTGATTAACAAGCTGCTGCTGAACTACAACCATCTTAATCAATTGTGTTAAACCAGTGAAACATCTAAAACTGCAGGGCAGTGTGCCTTAAGGACCAGGAAAACGATGCTCTACACGTTTACGTTTGTGATGGTAGGATGAAAGAAAGCACTGGTGGCGGGTAAATAAAGTACTCCTTAATTAAAGGATTTTTTTCCCCTAGCCTTTGGGTAAATGTACTCAAATCAATGCATGAGAATATAATACTGTAATACATCAAAAGTTGTTTGCAAATAGCAAAGATTTGAGCTCAGATATTTTCTCTGGGTTGGAAATCAATGGAATTCTATTTATGGAAAAATGACAATATTTGCTTTGGCTACAAAATGGAGACATAAGGAAAAATTGAAGGTCCTGAACATGGTTGCAAAAAGCAACAAATTACTGATCAGTTGCCCCAACTCTGCTGACCTTTTATTTAATTTATATTTGATCAGATTTTAATTGTATTATGAGGTGTTTTTCATCGCCCCTTTAGTCTTGCTCCTAATAATGCCAACCTGAACTTTGGTTACATTCAGCAGGTTTCCTCTGTTCCTGATTCAGTCTGTCTTCTTTTTTTATCTTTTGTCCCTTTGCAGGAGGTTATCTAAAATATTTCTCCACTTTCCTGTTGTTGTCTGTGTCAAAGTCCTTCACTGTCAAAATGTTCTCAGATAAAATTTCTTCAGTTGCAAAATGAATGGAAAAACAGAAAATTAACACTTAATTTAGAACAATATTAACAGAATCGACTCCATATATTGAAATATTCTGACCAGTTTAAAGACAAGGTGGGTGTTCTGGGTATTTTTTTTTCTTTTGTAGTTTTATTTTCTTGACTCATTTGTTATTAAGAGTTTCTTAAGCAAGGCTCCCTGGGTTGGACATGAACCTGGAGAAGACCCACAGAGATGACAGCAATCTACATTTGTCCACCTGAAAAATTGTTTCAGAACAAAAATCTGCCTCAATGACCCTGACTTAACCTTCACTGCTCGGACTCCTCATCAGAAACAAAACACACACACGGAAACTCACAGCGTCTCCAAACTGTGGAGTCCGTGGAAGCAGTTGGTGCCCATGGAAACAATCCTATTGTTGTTGAGATGCCTGCGGAGAGAGCGAGAGAAACTGATGGACTAATGAAGCGGACAAAGAGTGTGTATGTGTCTTTTTAAAAGGGGCCCTGAGGCCTCTCAAGAAGGCTTTTTCCTTTTGGTAATTTCATGCAAATTAGCTTCAAACCGATTGGACAAAAGAAATGACAGCGGACTTCAATGACGCCGCTCTGAATGCCGTCACACGGACACAAACAGGGGAGTCTGCATGTTATTACAGAGCTAACATGGACAGACAGGGATCGGCCGCTGCAACTCACAACAACACCCAACAGAAACGTCTATTTCATTTCCATCAATATAAAGTGTGGCAGCTGGATTAAAACCAAAATTATTGTTATATCTAATAATTTAGTTATCATATTTTATATTCTGTACAGCAAATATCCGATAGGTGAATCTGTACAAAGTTTATTTAATTAACTAATAGACCACAAACACAGAAATATACTTCAACCACTTATTTTTATTTTGCATGAATTAGTTCATGCACAGTACATAAAAATACTATAAGCATCTGTCCTATAAGTAGGACCATATTTCTCTATAAAATTCTATTTTTATTGCTTATTTCTTTTCCAATAGTTATAATCAATCTGAAAGAGAGAGGTATCCCAATCGTTGTGGTTTTTAGTATAACAATGGCCATCAGTGGGCTCTAGATGTCTGTCTACTTTTAAGGCTAGGTTTAAAACTTTCCTTTTTGATAAAGCTTATAGTTAGAGCGGCTTAGGTTATCCTGAGCTATCTCTGTAGTTATGCTGCTATAGGCTTAGGCTGCTGGAGGACATAATGACCACTTTCACCCTCTTCGCTACATTCTCACACTTCTCTTCAATTTTGTATTATTTGCTGTTATCTCAGCTTTTAAATTTGTTCTCTCTCTTTTGTCCTCTTAGAAGCTACACCTGGCCTGACTCTGTGTCTACCTGTGACACCTTTCTGGAGAGGGGCATCATCCAAGCTTCTGCTGGCAACAACTTAATGCTCACCCTGTACCGATGAGCCACATGGCCCTGTCTTTCAGTGTTTAACCCTTTCTCTCTCCTAGACATGGCTAGTGACTGAGCTTTTACTGTAACTAACTCTATGTGCTCTCTTCAGACTCTAACCTTGAAAACTGGCTCAGAGTTTATATGTTCTTTCTTTCTAGGTGAAACGACTAAAGGAGCTACATCCATTAACATTTACTTTTCCTTCCCATAGAAAGTACTCCTGGATCAGTGCTTCTTTGTTCTCTTTGTGTCTCTGCTCTGTTCTCTCTAACCCCCAGTCGGTCGTGGCAGATGGCCGCTCACACTGAGCCTGGTTCTGGTTCTGCTGGAGGTTTCTTCCTGTTAAAAAGGGAGTTTTTCCTCTCCACTGTCGCTACATGCATGCTCAGTATGAGGGATTGCTGCAAAGTCAACGCCAGTGACTGTCCACTGTCTCTACATGTTCATCCAGGAGGAGTGAATGCTGCAAGTCACTGACTGGATGCAATCTGCTGGGTTTCCTTAGACAGAAAAAACTTTTTATCCAATTTGAATAAATAACAGAATCTGACTGCACTGTTCAATGATTAAGATTAATTGGAATGTATGTACCTGACTTTTGTGAAGTGCCTTGAGACGACATGTGTTGTGAATTGGCGCTATATAAATAAACTGAATTGAAAACTGAATTGCTCTAATTTAGTATTCAAATTTTTTGAGAAACTAAATTTTGAGGTTTTATTAGCTGTAAACAGCTTAATAAACAATAAATAATTGAAATACATCCAAACTGAAGAGTTTTATCTCACGCTGCACAGGTGGCTTCAGTTAGCATGTTTAATGTTAAAGTTCATCATAAAAAGTATGGCTCGTTTGGATGGGTTGAAGTCTCTTCTCTCTACAAACAATACAGCAGGATGACTTGATGTAATATAATGTTAATATCGCATTTAACCACAAACTTCTCATACCAGTTGTTAAGCACGATGTTGGAGGAGTCATAATTGGGGCTTGATTTTCAGCCGCCTGGACATGGGAACGTTCTGTCAATCATGAACTCCTTATTACAAGGATTTCTAGAGACAGATGCGAGGCTATCTGTCCAATAGGACCAAACTGGGTCATCAACAGGACAATGATCCCAAACACAGTAGCAGATCTACAAAAGAATGACTGAAAAAGAAAAGAAGTGTTGCAATCGACCAGTCAAAGTCCAGACCACAATAAACTGAAAAAACTCAACATCTAGTTTTTAATTTAACTTTTTCTTTCCAAATAAATGCATTTCTGTTAGTCCAAAAACAGCTCCTACAGACACAATCAGTGTCTGTAAAATAAAGCACAAACTTTCTCATTTCATTCTCTATTCACTGTGTTTTTTGTGTACGTACAGCACCACCAGGCGACCCAACTTGCTGAATGCGTGGTCGGGGATGTGAGTGATGTGGTTGAGGGCGAGCGTCATGGCTTGGAGGGTCGGCAGCTCTCCGAGAGCCTTAACTGGGACTTCTGTCAGAGAGTTATCATCCAACCAGAGGTGGCGAAGGGAACGCAGCCCAGAGAAACAGCCAGGTGGAACGCTGAAGATATGATTGGCATCCAGTCGTCTATGAAGAAACACAAGACCAGATAGGCATTAGGAAACTTCTGGTTAACCCTTGGCTGATCTTCATGAAGGTATCTCTGAGTAGTTTGAGGAATGTTGCATTGTGTCCATATATCTCAGCAAGGAATGGATTTTAACTGCTATCCAAGTCCAAAGTCAAACAAGAAATGCTATTTAAAGTGTTTGCACGAACAAACAACAGATGTACTTTTTAAAGCCCTCTTAGAAGAGGTCTGTGCTCACTAACAACACAAAATGAAAGACTTTGCTAAATCTGAAGTAGGTTAAGAGGAAAATTAGGCATCAAGTGTTTGACCAGCGATGGAGGAATGATCGACAGGCTGCATGAGAGCCTCTCAACCAGCCAGCAGGCTCTCAGGTCCAACCAAGGCATTTTAATTGGCACAAACTTATTGTGCAGTGTGTTTAAGGAGCATTCTTATTCAAGAGGAAAGTAAAGTATTCAATATATATTTACAAACTCAACATAATTAGTGATATTTCTTTTAAAAGACAAGTTTTTCCTTTGGTCTCATTTAGCAGATGAATATTTTTAGGACAGACTTTTTTCTAAGAAAATTAATCTTTTTTGTTACTTTTTGTGTTGGAAAAGGCTAAGAGCTTCAGAATATGACAGACTGCTTTATTTATCAACAGAAATTTAAGAATTCGGATTTATTCCTCAAGACCAAATGAACCTACAGGAATAATCTCAAACAACAACACTTAAAGCCTTATATGTTACAGAGTTAAAACATATTTAAATAAAACAATTACAAGCAGCATTTAGAGCAATAAATGGCAAATCTGAAACACTGGAAATTGGTAAAATATGTGGATTTTCTTTGCATTTTAGTTTTTTAAAAGAAAATAAAGCAACATTTTACCAACCAATATCCATTGTAAGAAAGAGGAAAACAGTTTATTAAAATTTGCCCATTAATGTTTTACCACAGCTCTTTGTAGCCGGTGGGACTAAGAATTATAGCCAAGGGCTTACCTGAAACCTAGGTGTTGGCCCTATATTTAGGATACAGGTATGATATATTTCAGAGCTTTTATTTCATAAATATTATCAGTGAAAGGAGTTGTGGTTAAGAATTAAATACTTCTAATGTTCAGCCAGTTGCCTCTCTTTATTAATCTGGTTGTGCCTCTAAGGTTTATATAAAAACCAACAAGGCTTTCATTAGGCTGTCTGACAGAAACACGCTTGTGGAGAGCTTTGAGTCTGTTTGAGTGACCATCCTAACAATGGATCCTCTGTTGGGCCACAAAGAGAGGAGAAGGATGGGACTTCACATAATCACCCATCAGATAAATTAGAGACCTTAGTCCTAAATACATCTCCATTCTTAAACCCTTTTTTGAAACACACACACACACACACAAACACACACATACGGGTACAGTTTCAGTTTAATTACTGTGTATCATCAGACTGAGAGTACACACTGTCTGCACCACATATGTTATCATGTGTGTGTGTGGGGGGCATCCTTTCCAGCAGAGTAAAATGAGACTAAAGGATGAGTTTGTATGAGTTAAATTGAACGGACACAGATATTTCTATGCAATGTGGGGAGCTAACTGTTCTAAGAGATGGTTCTGTTGATAGACCGTAGTTCTAAAGCAAAAGTTAGTGAATCCTGCTGTCCGGTAGAAAATCAGAAAGGAGAAAGTCCAGCTAAAGCGCACTTGAAATATGCAGCAGGACAGTGATCCAAAACACAAGCAAGCCCACCGCAGCAAGTCCACCTCTGAATTAATCAAAGAGAAGTGGGCTGAACGTCTGGACTTAAAGTGGATCTAGTGGAGTGAGATGGTTTTATACCTGAACGCGTGGCTGTGATGTAGACATGTACCAAGCTGTACCGTTTGAACCAATAGGAAAATTCAACTGCAGGAGCCACCATTCAACCCAAAGAGAGCAACACTGAAACGGTTTTAGGACAAATTTTGCAGAATTGGGAGCGGCGCTGGTGGTGTAGGGGTTAAACGTGTGACCATGTGCAGAGGCTTTGGTCCTTGATGCGGCTGTCCCGGACCCGGCGACCTTTGCCGAATGTCTACCCCTCTCTTTGCCCTCTTTCCTGTCTACCTACGGTCGAAAAATGAAAAATAAAAGGCCCCTAATGCCATTAAAAAAAAAAAATAAATTAAAAAAAAAAAAAAAAAAAAAAATATATATATATATATATATATATATATATATATATATATATATATATATATATATATATATATATAGACGCCGTGGCGGGACCTTAAACTTACCGTTCATGCTGGAAAACCCTCCAAAATGGCTAAATATTAACAATTCTGCAAAGAAGTGTGGGCCAAAATTCCTCCATAGCAATGTAAAAGACTCATTAACAGTTATTACAAATGCTGCTAGTTGTTGCTGACAAGGGTGACAAAGCCAGTAATAAATTAAATCATCATTTAAAAAACAGTCTTTTGTTTTCACTATGGCTGCCTTTGTCTGATATTAAAATGAAAAAGCAGAAGCATTACATGGCTAACATAGCATCAGAGAATGAGTTTAAAAGGAAAGCAAATATTTCAATCAAATCAACACAGAGGAAGAATTACACACTTTTCTAAACGGATAACAAGTTTTTTAAGAATAAATTTGTCTCACAGTGACTGAAGGTTGTGAAGGTTGTTAAAAGCTTCAGCAGGAACTGAATTCAGCTGGTTGTTCTGTAGCATCCTGCAAAAACACAACGATATAAGGTTTAAAGACAAACAGGAATATCACGGAAGGATAATGTTCAGAGTAAAAAAAAACATGCCTAAGTCCAAATGTTTTCCAAGTGATGGCTTGCGGAAACATTCACAGTCATAAAAAGTGTTGGAGTACAAACATATGAGCACTTACAGCACTTTAAGGTTGTAGAGGCCGTTAAACGCTCCTCTGGGGATGAAGGACAGATCATTTCCTGCCAAACGTCTGAGAGACAGAAACAAAGGTGGTGAACAAAAAATGTCTTCCTGATGACTTTGTGTTTAATTTAGTCAGAATGTCATGATTTGAGGGTGTTTTGGGTTTTGTTGGGGTTTAAGTTATTCTTATTTCCAGTTTACGTTTTGGATCTTGTTTCTGTTTATTATTTTCCTGGCTGTGCTTTAGTTTCTTATTATTGTTCATGTTCTGTATGTTATGTTTTCCCGATTAGTTTTGTATCATTGGATTTCTGTTTTGTCTCAGTCACGTTTCGTTTTCACTCTCTGCATCTGTCAACCTGTAATCAGCTTCATTCGGTCCACCTGCATCATTTAATCAGTCTTCTCATTTCACCTGTAACACCCTCCAAATATACTCCATCAGTCTGTTTGCTCATCGTGGAAACATCACCACTTCTCTTTTGTCATCCATGCCTGTAATTGTTTTTTTTTCCCACCTTGGAGTGATTTGCTTTGTTTAAAATAAACCATCTTTACTTATGGTTAAGATGCCTGTCCGTCTGCATTCCGGGGTCCTCCACCACGCCACTCCTGACAGAAATATGTCCATTTATGCCACCCACCCATCCATCCAGCCCCCATCCACCCAAAAAATCATGCAAGTACATCATTTTTACTGTAGCAGATGTTTTTAATCCAAAGATCTGACTTCTGCACAGGTGGTCAGGAACAAAATGGTCATTAGTACTTAAACTAATATATTTATATTATGCTTTGATCTGAACCGGGCTGTATGCTCTGGGTTGTTGTCCTGGTGGAAGGTAAACCTCTGCTCCAGGTTCAGGTCTTCTGCAGCCTCCAACAGGTTTTCCTCCAGGATTGTCCTGTATTTAGCTCCATCCATTATATAAAGACAGGCTTGCCCACAGCATGATGCTACCACCTCTGTGTTTCACCGTTAGGATGATGGTGATGGTGTAGGGAGGCCAGAAAGGTCCACCTTTGTCTCTTCTGACAAGAGCACCTTCCTCCACATGTTTGCTGCATCCTCTAAATCGCTTGCTGCAAGCTAATCAATTGGACTTCTTTCCACTCTTCCATAAAGGCCAGCTTTATGCAGTGCATCACTAATAGTTGTCCTGTCAACAGATTTTCCCCACCTGAGCTGTGAGAAAGTGAATATGTGAATGCTGAAGGCAATTGGTTGCACTGGATTTCATTCAGGGTTTTTTGAGTAAAGGGGAATGAATGCTTACACATGCCCCATTTTAACATTTTTGTTTGGAAAAGTTTTCAAAACCATGTTTGGACCTTTCACTTTACAATTATGCACCACGTGGGGCTGGTTTATGACATGAAAACTAAATAAAACACACTGAAGATTGTGTTTGGAATGTGACAAAATGTGAAAAAGTTCAAGGGGTATAAATACTTTTGCAAGGGACCACATCTTTAGGAGTTCTGACTTTAAGCCAGCTTTTAATTTCTGTGTTTGCAAGGGTACAACAATCTCCCAGTAAGTCTTGATTTCCGAACCAGTGTAAAAACACTGAGGGATAATGAATCCTCCAGGTCTGTTTGTTTTTCAGAGGCCACTCAGAGTTCAGCCTCTCTGCGTGCCTGCGGTGTCATATCGCCGTCGTGACGTTTCTCATGCCGTGGTGCCAAATATCACACACACACAGCTGGCAGCAGAGCAGAACAGCGGCCAGAGTCATGTTCAGGTCTCAGTGAGGTCAGCCTGTCTCTCCCAGCTGCATCGCTGCTTTTTAATTTAGGCCAGTTGGGCTTTGGGAAAACCTTCATACGTGACACGATGCTGCTGGGAGGTGAGGAAAGATGAGATTACATATCGCATCCTCAAAGATATTCGAGCCCCTTGCCCGCTCAGACACCCAAACCTCAGAGATAATCCATCTCAGTCCGGCAGTAACTGACCACAGATCAGATCTGATCAGGTTGGAGGACCAATGGGATGACTAAGAACATTACAAAGTGTCTGCAAAATTACAGAAGCAAATATCTACCACCACTCATCCCAACATATTTCTGATAACGTGCTCTGAACCTTCGTGTTTTAGAGCCAATGGGATCCTTTTTTTGCAAATTATGGATCACTGCAGTAGCTAAATAAAGGTGTTTAACCCAGCAAGCACACCTAAAAGACTAAAGGAGGGAGAACTGACTATAAATAGACAAAAAATAACCTGAAATAGAAAGAAAATTACAGCATAACAAGCATACAAAACATTGCAGAGACACAAATAACCACAAACACATAAACTTAAAAGAGAGCCTTGGGGTAAAACTGGTATCAGATAAGAGCAAAACAACCATTAACCACTCAGAGGTGTTTAACAAACACAAGGCAACGTCTTTACCTCCTCAAAGACCTTATGATTGACCTATTGATCTATTACCTGACACCGCACCCCAGTATACTCTGTCTGCTCCTGAACACCAGGCAGGCATCATTCGGCCCTCTTCTGCACCTGCTGGAGTGGGTTTGTTCTTTGTGGGCTGGAGTTTCACCAGTCTACTGTCTTTTTTGGGCTTCATTTCCCCGACGCCAAGGTTCACCCATGTGTCTTCTTTTCTGGAAGCCTACCTCTTGCTAAACAGAACCATGACTTTGAAGATGGAGAACTAGCTGTTAGTCTGGCTCTCAAAGAATGGTGACAGTGTTTGGAAGGGGCCAATGTGCAGTTTGTAGTCTGGACTGACCATAAGACTCTGGAATACCTAAAATCAGCTGAAAGACTTCAACCAAAAACCCTTAAAGAAACAAAGTAGTCTACCATGACAATTAAAACATCATCTAAATGGCAAAAACATCACTAAAAGGATAACTTTTCAAATGATATTTGGTCAAACAAAGAAAGATTTTAAGAAAGGTGGCAAATTATCAGAAAGGAAGAGTTGCTTACATTTGAGTGCTGAAATCAAACATTTTCATATGAAAATCTCTATGACGTTACTGGTAAGATAAGATTATTTCTGCAGGGAATGAAATCAAGTTAAAGAGACTCACAGCTCCTCCAGGAAGTACAGGTTGGATAAAGCTCCACTGGACATCACAGTCAGATTATTCATACTGAGATCACTGCAGACAGACCAAGAAAAAAGGATCATTGAGTTATATTTACATCCTGATTGATCAAACAGCTTTCATAACTGCAGGACTAATATATAAAAGGTGCTAAAATATAAACAAATAGGCCAGAATTTGCAGTTAAAACAAAGCAGGAGCATGAAACAACATCTGAAAACAAACAAAAACATAAATAAGTAGTATAAACAGGGCTAATGACTCATGAATTATTAAAGTTGGCTACGTCGAACACTGAGGCCATTCAGTGAATTTCACTTGCAGAAACATTCGGTCCCACAGCTGAAACCTCTGCTAACTTTTCCGTCTTTGTGAGGACAGTCAGGCTGGCCTTCAGCCAAAATCTGAAACTGGAAAAAAACACACGGGGGAGTTTACGGCTCCTTCAAAGAGTCGACACACACCTGAGTGAGAAACAAGACCGGAGTAGAAATTACTGGAAATACAGAGAGAAAACAGGAAAACCAGGAAGGAGAGCAGGAATGAATGGATGAATGAACATGGGAGGTTTTTCTTCCTCCCAGCAGACGTGGTTTCTTTGCTTTTTCTCTGGGAAAACAAAGTTTAAAATTATTCTGAACTCATTTATAAAAGATTCACTGGAAAACATGTATGTATTTAATGGGAAGCCTTTATTTGCTGTCTGAGCAATCATGTGAGGGTGGTTTGTTTTTTAGATGAAAAAGATTTTTAGACTCAGAGCAACAAAAACAACCAGCAATGAAACTTGAATGTCTGTAATAGCCAGAAGTTTTAACAGTGACACAAATGTTGTTTTTTGCAACTTTTGCAACTTTAGTTCTTGTGATGACACCTAGCATCTATTTTATTTTATTGTGCAAAGTGATCTAATGCTCATAAATATATATAATAATCTTAAAAGGTGAAGTGGAAATCCCTGGATCAATCTAACTAGCAGACTGATTGCTCTAAAATAAGGACAGATATGCTCAAAATCATTGTCTGCTTGTTTTAGAAATGGTTATTTCCAAAGAAAATATTTGGGGGTCGCAGGTGTGAGGGATGACACATTGTATCTCTTTCTCATAGAGAAAACCCCAAACCCCACAAAATTCAAAGGTCTGAAAAAATGCGAATTGTTCAAAAACTGTCGGCGGTATGGGAATAAATTCTGGCAAGCGAGTGACAGAAAGATCTATTGCATGCTCATGATTATTTTTATGCTTATGATTTTTGTTGTTGATGTAATAATGTAAAAACACCTTTCAAATCCACACTTTACAAGACATTTCCAGGTCCAAATGCATTTAACTCATTAGGCATAATTCAGTGACCTCTTTGCACTCCGAGGAGATATGTCAGAAAACTATAAAGCATACAGCAACAACAGAGAAACTGTCTGAAAGGTTTCCTACAAAAGAACAGGAAATCGTGCATATGGAAACATTTGTAGACGCAAGGGTGAGTTAACCAGAAAAGTTTGAGACAGGAGTGAGAAAATTCCAGTCTTAAAGGGTTTATCTGTCCAATTTAAACTATTAAAAATGCAATGCTTTTCAATAGCAGTCACCAATTGGAAAATGTTAAATAGAAGTTGATCATAATAATATAAAAATAAACAATATATAAAATGACATAACAGAAACATTAAGCTATGAACATGTAGAACAATAACTGATAGAAACACAACAAACAAAACAGAAAGAAAATAAATGTTGCAAAGTCTACAGCGAGGAGTCTCTTTTCCTGTTGGCCTCTTTTTAACAAAACACCACCAGAATTACACAGATGCAATCTTCTGCATGTCAGCAATCTGATGTGACTTCATCTCTATTTACTGTAAAACACTATCAGTTTGCCATTTTTGAAAGAGATTAATATTAAAGTCAAAACAGCCTGACATCAGTGTTTGGCTCCCAGAAACAGGATCCATACTGCTGTTGTTTTTGTCTGCAGACGTGACACTCTTCCTCCTTTCTTCTGCCTCGTTTTTTCTGCTCTTCCTGATAAAAATCGGCAGGTAGCGTCTCTCCACTCAGGAAGGCTCGGGTCTGAAAGGGACTCAGTTAAAGGCTGTCTCTGTCTCAAACGCTCGAGGGCGTTTCTTCATTTTGAATATACTTGTTGTTAACAAACTTTCTCAACACTCAATAAAGCCTGTTAATGTGTGCAAGCTTTACAGCACTGTCCACAGGTAGACTGCTGGCACACAGAGAGCGTTTGTTTGGCTCTGAGAACAGAGTTACAGCTGATTGGATTTTACTGCTGCATTAAAGCAGATTCTATTCATTCATTCATTCATTAGCTTGTTCTCACATAAATATATGGTTATATAGACTGTGAGGACAAGTTTCCAGACAGTGAGTTGTTCATTAAGCCAGAATGAGCCCTCTGTGATTTATACGTGCCGACATACTGGATTTAAACATAAATATTTACCATTATGACCCCAAAATTACATAAATGGTTAAAAAATTATTTATAGTGAAAACAGTCTGAGAAAGGTAATTAGGTTTTATGAACAGATGTAGCCTGATGGAAGGTTGCAGGACTGGTACTTTTCATACATACAAGGGATCAACATTAGCAGAGATCATCCATCCATCAATCTATCCTGACTAATGCATTTGTCTTCACCATTCTTTCCTCCGATACCTGTAAATTAAAACAAGTGCAATTAATTCCCTTCAGAAGTTGCCTAATTAATAGAGTGTGTAATTTAATCTCAGTCAGCTGCTCTGCAGCTGTTCTATTTCTGGCCTCAGAGGTTTGTTGGAGAACATTAAAGAACAAACAGCATCATGAAGATCAAGGACCACAGCAGATATGTCATGGAGAACGTTCTGGAAAAGTTAAAAGCATGGTTAGTTTTTACAACAATATCCCAAGCTTTGAACATCTCCCAGAGCTCTGTTAAATCCATCATCTTGTTGTTATTATGTTAGATGCAGTGGATGGTGAAGGTGGGAGCCTTGGGATTCAGACAAACTAATTCTAGGTGAATCATGTGTGTCATTTACACTATACTATCCAATTTAATTCAAAATTCATTACATTCAGAAAAAAGAACATTTTAATTCATTAATGCAGGAGTAGTAGAAATGATCACTGAATGTTCTCTAAAGGTCTCCTGGGGTTTGCACAATGTTAGGGACTCGGAGTATTCCCTGAAGGACGCCTAAATGTCACTAAGGTGGGAAATTTCAGACAATTTGGCATGAAGATTCATTTAAAGTTGGTACATTTGTGAAAGACTCACAGAAGGTTAGATTATGCTTAGTTTCAGTTAACATTTGAAGAAGAATCTGTAAAAACTTCTAAATTTTAGAGGCATTAGGATATAATCTGTTAAAAATAGTTCTTTAGTCTAAGAAACGGGAATAAAAGGTTTGATTCAGTGACATATTGGATTTTGAGAGGTGGTAATAAAACGGATAGTTTTCTTCCACTTGAGTAAAAATAAATTTCCATTCAGAACTTAGAGTCACATAATATCTAAATACTGTGTGTTTATTTTCGAATCCTCAAGCACCGCCACAGAGACAGTCCCAACAGGGTTTCACATGTTTTGATTCCCTTCAGTCATGACATGAGGGACTGAATACAGCAACAAAGATGACGAAGATGATGGCGGTAGTTTACAAGAATAACCTGATTACCCTGCTGGGAAAAAAGTTATGTCATATGACTTCATATGAAGTGAACAGCACTGATTGTTCTGGTTTTCAGTACTTTCTGAGGACCACTGTGACTTCACAGCAACTCACTGCTTGCTCAGCGTTTTCATTCTGTTTGTGACAAGAAGAACAAAATCTTTGTATGTTTCATGCGTTAGAATGGTCCAGTCAAAGCCCAGACCTAAGTCTAATCGGTCTGAGCTTTAATAAAGTCAAATATTAAGCAAAAGACGGGTGAATAATATGGGAGATAATGATATGCTAAAAACTAAAAATAGTGCTAAAAAAATATTGAATGTTGAAAGGTAAAGTACTAGTATTAAACTAAACTGAGTACAGAAGATTGTTTAAATATAGAATTGAAAAATATTCTAATTGATTAGAGTAAATTACATATTTGAAAAATACAAAATAAAACAAATATTAAAATTTAAGATATAGTACAGAAAGATTAACATTATGTTTTTGGATAACACTTTAAATCAGGTACTACAGCTAATAAATCCAGCAATATGAAATCATTTCGGAAATTACCATAATAACCATGAATAATTTCAAAATATGCTTCAGATAATGTACTAAAAATATCTGATATGGAATAAATTACACAATGAAAAAATATAAATTAAGTTCAATAAAGCATAAACTCATTATATGCATCATCATCGTCATAATAAAAATCTGAATATTGAACATTGATATTGTCATAGTAATAAAAAACTTTAAAGGCCTTATCTCACCACCATGCACCTTTTTGTAATGTTTTATGGGTTTTTGATCTAAGACTAAGATTTTGACACTAGTTAGAGCACTCAAAGTTAGAGCACTGACTTTGAATAGAATGAAGAAATATATGGGATGGATATTGAACCGCATTGGCGACCCAGACTGTTGTGTGCTTTATTTTGGTTGTTATATAAATTTGGGTGTTTTGTGGTGCTTTTATGTTTTGAGAGCTTAATTATTTTTAATTGATCATTTTACGACATATGCTTATATAAACAAACAGCATGGGGTATCCCGGAGCAGTGGTCGTACTTACAGCATGTGCCTAAACTCTGTCCTTTATCCCTACAAATCTAACAGGAAGGGGCAGAGAATGATTGTCTTTTGTCATGTATTATCAAAGACTGAATTGGAAAGAAATTTTGTGGATAAAATAGCCGTTAGCCGGGGCAGTTAGAAGCACAGAACTACTTTTTGTGTGTTTTTAATGTACTTATCTTGGTCAAAACTCATTGAAATTTTTGATTTGTGTTCATTTCATTTGTTTCTCTTCATTTATATTTGTGTTGTGGTTAAAAACATAGTTAAGAGAAGACATTTAAGTACTAAAAAAATAATAAATAAAGCATAGGAAAAGCATTATTCTTCAAAATAATCTTACACGTCTTTGGGTACATTCAAGGTCCAAGGTTCAAGGTTACCTTATTTTTACCCGTAGGTAGATTTGTTTTGGCGGGTTCAAAACACACTTAAACAGACGCTGGAAGAAAAAAAAAAACATAACATAACTGGAACCATAAAATATAAATGTACTAAAAATGTTCAAGACTACACAAATCAAAAAGACGCAGAAGAGGACAATGCTTAATAACCAAGACAAATACATAAATAATCAGATATGCAGGAAATAAAAACCAATAAAGTCTAAATAAAATAAGGTAAAAGAACAAATAAACCATGACTAAAAACCAGTGTCCTTCTCATTTCAGCTTGTGCAATTACCCTATCAAAATTAACAATATTTAGAAAGAAAATATAATACATGTGAATCATATTACAAGAAAATATAAATCCTGTTAAAAAATGTTTTTCACCAGCCTAATAAAGCTCAATTTAGAGAACCAAAAATGTACATAATATATTTAAATATTTAAAAAAACAAAGTGGAGAATTGTTTTCAATGTTATTAGAATAACTTAAAATAAAATTTATAAGAAAAAATTAATTATCTTATAAAAAGAAAATATTTTGAATAATATTGCAGTGAAACTGCCTAAATAAACCTTCGCTTAACGAAGCCAAAATTTGAGACAAATAAACCTGTATTTTAATGTTAAGATGTACAATAATAACAGACAAGGTTAAAATACTTAATTAACATCACCAAAATATAATTAATAAATGTAGGCCTTTTGCAATTAGTTTGTACTGTTCAGATGATTAATTCAAGATTTTATCCTGATTAAACACAAAGCTGCCATGTTTTTAAATCTGACGTCTTCTGTTTATATACCACATGGATCCTGAGGCACTTATTAACTTTTTTTATCTTGTGAGTCTCAGCTGGAGTAACAGATCCAAGTCCTGGACCTTAAGATGTTTCTGAGGATTAAAAGTTTTGAAGAAGCGACGAGATGGATGAAAGTTGAGATGCATGCATTAGCCTTTTTGTGTGTTTTTGCCTTTTGATTGTGTGGCTACTCGGTGTGGGTTGTCCTTTTTGCGCCTCCTCTGGCTCAGACTGATGGATATTAAACGATTATTCAAATGTCGGCGGGCAGCAAAAAGACAAACTCCGCAGAAAGGAAGAAAAAAAGAGGCGTAGTGTGACAGTGAGGCCTCTCTTTCTGTTTTTGTCTTCTTTCATTTCTTCTTTCAGTGTTTCGGGAGGCGGGTCAGTGGGGGGCCCCCTGGGGCAGCAAAACATGTGGGGGTTTGTTCATCCCCTGGTTAGTCAGATCAGTCTGAAGAAGACAAACAACAGCTCTGGCAGATCAGTTACTCTGAAGGAAACCTGAAGCTGCTCAGGTCTGAAGACTCATTTTGTCAGGAATCAGTTCATATTGTCATGATCTGTTGGTCTGGACATCATCTTTTGGTTTAATGGTTACTGATGCTATATCATGTCAGGTGTACATGATAACATCATTAAAACCTCAGACATTCAGTTTGGTACTCCTGACTGTTGAACTGAGAAGGAACATCATGGTGACATCCAAAGATCTGTCTGAGGCCTTCAGGGAGAAGATTGTAGCAGGTTATGAGTCTGGTAAGGAAAGACCTTAAAAGAATTTTAAATCAGCCATTCTACTATAAAGAAAATGGTTCAAAATACTGAAACAAGTCAAGTTCTGGCTGTCCAAGCAAGTTAACCTGAAAAGCAGACCGCAAGATGCTAAAAGAAGTCTCCATGTCATCAAGGGACCTACAGCATGCGAGGTGTTCAAAGAGGAAATCTTTGAAGGTCAGGCTGCAGTTTGGGAGACAGAATATAGACAACGATCAGGACTTCTGGATATGCCACCCACCCATCCATCCATCCATCCATCCATCCATCCATCCATCCATCCATCCATCCATCCATCCATCCATCCACCCACCCACCCATCCTTCCATCCACCCACCCACCCACCCATCCATCCATCCATCCACCCACCCATCCATCCATCCACCCACCCACCCATCCATCCATCCACCCACCCACCCATCCTTCCAACCACCCACCACCCACCCATCCATCCATCCACCCATCCATCCACCCACCACCCACCCATCCATCCATCCATCCACCCATCCATCCATCCACCACCCACCCATCCATCCCCCCATCCATCCATCCACCCACCCACCCACCCACCAATCCCATCCACCACCCCACCCCAAATCCATCCATCCACCCACCCACCCATCCATACATCCATCCATCCATCCATCCATATCCATCCATCCATCCACCCACCCACCCATCCATCCATCCATCCACCCACCCACCCATCCATCCATCCACCCACCCATCCATCCATCCATCCATCCATCCATCCATCCATCCATCCACTTTTATCAGCAGGAGTAGCTACCCTAAATTATTTAAAAATATTATTTATATGCATTTCTGGCTGTAAATGTTCACTCAGTTGTTTTAACACTGTTTGAAGTGCTCCTTTATAGTTTTGATGTCTATGTTGATGGTTTTCTGTGGTGTGTATTTTTATTATTCTTCTGTATATGCTTGTTGTGATTTCTGTGAGAAATGTGATTATCTTTTAAAAGCCTTATAAAAAAAAAAAAAATTGAACATTATATTGTAAAAAGAAACATTATGTTGCTTCTTTATCAAAACCAAAGCTCATCTTTATTGCTATACTGTGCTGCTGTTCTGGTGATTTATTTTCACCCTGATTATAAACAACGCTGCCATTTTGGTATCAGATTTCCCCTGTTTACATGTCACACTGATCCAGAGGGATTTATTAGGGTTTTTGATGTTGTTTGACTCTTTTTAAGTTACAGATCCAAGTTCTAAACATTAAAGGAGAGGTCTAAAGTTTTGATAAGGAGGGCGGAAGATTGAAGGAGAAGGAGCACATCTATAAACTCAGCAATGAAGAGGGATTTATGTGTGATGCTACAGTGTATTGCAGTAAAATGTCTGTTTTGGGCACAGTGTGAGGTGTAGTGGTAGAGCGCGCAACCCATGTAGTCCTTGACATAGCCGTCTCGGGTTCGAGTCCCTACCTCGGAGACCTATGCTGCAGGTCTCTCCCTCTCTCCACCCCACTTCCGGTCTGCCTACTTTGGAAAAATAACAAAAATAAAAGGCCACTAGTGTCTGTTTTTGGTTCGCTGTATTTTTATGTTTTAGTTCATTGAAATTATTCTTCATGTTTGCAGAAAACTTTATTTCAGAAATCAATTCACCTTTTGACCTTCACTTATTCCACATCAGTTTGATCAGTTTGTGGCATTAACAGATCCAGGATGTAGAAGCAGCAACATACTCCAGCTCCATCTGGGGGATCTCACCAAGTTTCCAGACCAGAAAGGACATGTAGAGGCTCCAGAGAGATCTGAGCATGGACAGGCCTGAAAACCTCAAAACAACGGTACATCCAGAAGGAATCATGATCAGATGAATCACCTCAGCAGACTCAGCAGTGGCTCTACTCTGAGCTACCTTGGATGTTGGAACTTCTCACCTTGGCTCTATGGCAGAACCAGGCCACCCTACATAGGAAGCTCATTTCAGCTTCTAATATCCGGGATCTTGGTTTGTAGCTTATGACTCAAATCCCATAACCATCGGTGAGGGAACGCCCTTACTACTGATCCGTTCATTCATCTCCTGTTTCATCCATCCATTGTTCATGAACAAGAAAAACACCCAGGAGGGATCAGCGGACCTTTTCCCAGTTCCAGACCGCAGTCTATTGAGAAAAATTATTTCCGATATTGTTGCAAGCAAAGAACATGTTTCAAAAATGGAACTTTAAAAAAACCTCTCAGTCAAAAATAAGGTTTTGAAGTAATATTCTATCATTTTTGGAGACTGAGTTTTATGAATTGCATGAGTTTTAAATTGTTTTTTTACAGATTACTTTTTCTACGTTTTATTTCTCCACGCTTCTGAGGGCGGGGCTTCCTCTGAAGGGTGGAGCAAAGAACCATTTCTATTGGTCAGCGCGTGACAAGCGAGGATATTGTTTGGTGCGACACCATTTGAACATATTAAATTTTTCTGCTGCAGGACTATGAATTGAATTTTGGATTGGGTGAATTACTGGATCCGGTTTTCTCTTCAGTGTTGTGACCTTTTTGTTGTTTATTCAGGCAAGCGCAGACAAATAGAAATGCATCCTTGCGCCACCCTTGAGAGGAAGCCTTGGAAAAACAGCAAACCGCAATAAAATAGGTCCAGCTTTGACTACACATTTTAAATTACTCAAAACCTTAGTTTTTGATGAGAAGTCCATCTTTGAAACATTCTTTGCCTGCAACAATACTGGAACAAATTTCTCTCCATAGACTCCATAAAGCGAACAGCAAAGATGAAATCCTGAGGTTCCCAAAAAAGAAACATTTGTCTCCTCAAAAAGGATCACTGTGACAAGGTGCAAATCCTCGGTGGAGTCCAACCCAACCAGAACCACTTCACCTCTGTGCCAAGAACCCAGATTGAACTCCAAATAACCAAAATCCTCATGATGAAAATTCCTGCTTAGTTTAAGCTATGGCACAGTAAGAACATTTGGTATTTATTCATATAAAACGATGAAAACTATTAAAATAGTCAGAAGAAACATCGAAGCAAAATCCTGCAGGGCACGGGATGTTGAATGTGCGACCCGACTGCAGTTCAATAGCCAAACAGCAAATGCAGCAAATGCAGTTCATGTGAACTGTCATTTTCACCTATTAAAATCTTTTCAAATGGAAAATGTTAGGTGCGACACAAAGTATTTGTCTTTTATTGATGGTGTTTTTGGTTTTTCCTTTTTTTTTACAGTGAATAGCACCACAAACATCCAGTGACTTTTACTTAGAGGCAGACTTGCGTTACTATTCCTTAAACCTGGCTAAATAGTGTTTTCAAATAAAAAGGGACCCATATCCTGTTGTTGTTTAGAGCTGACTCAAACCTGTTTGTAGTCCAAGAAAATAATTGACCTAAAATGTTTATGCTTTTGTTTAAATAAGAAAAACATGTGATTCCCTTTCTGCTGTTTTAGATCAACAATGATATACAAAGAAACGTTTTCTACAGAAATCAGACTACTATGTTCTTTTTGTTCAAATATTGCATGTTTAGTTCATTTCTAAGGTTACAAAATTGCTAAATCTGGGGGGGCAACATTGTCTTGATGTAGAAGAGGGATCTATAAATCAAGTCTTGCTGTTTTGTCCAGTTAAAAACAAACTAACAAATAAAGTAGCACACATGTCCAAAACTTTTCAGGTTGACTATCTTTGTTTGGATTTTTTGTGTGTATTTTCCGCAACTAGAACTTGCTTTATTTAGTCAAGTTTGATAAATGGTTTAGCCAAAGTCTGCTTTGTGCTCCTATTTACTATCGGATTAAATTAAAAACAAAAAAACATGGTGGATGAAAGATGAATACATTTTCCATTTTAAGAAGATTTTCTCTGTATCTTTTTTGAAAGCCTCCCATCATCGAAAATTACCCTTACATTTTTATTGGCATCAATTGATTGAGCTGGCAGAATAAATTTATGCAGTTCTCTATTGTGGTAAAGGGCCGAACAAAATCATTCCCAGGGCCTCAAATGCCCCCCGGGCCCCGCTTTGAACACCCCTGCCATAGTATTTTCAACTTGCCGGTTTTATGCCAAAAAAATGTCCTTTTATTACTCAGAATGATACAATTCTGAGTGATGGGGGAGGAAAATTTTCCTCCTGTTGCTACGGTAACAGTAGAGCTGAGCCGCTTCATCCGTCACTCAGGGGATCTGAGATGTTTCATCATTTATAAAGCAGAAAAAATGTCTTCTGTTAGAGCAGAGCAGTAAAAAAATGTTTAAAATAAAAAACAATACTAATAGAAACACCTCTTTTTACCTTTTTTTATTTCCTTTTGATGAGTCTGGCTTTCTTCAATCTATTAAAGCAAAAAACAAACTGAGACTTTTACTTGAAAAGATTTTAGTAAATCCGACTTAATGCAGATCAGAATTACAACAGCTATGAGGGAGATTTGAAAACTAAAAATGCAAAATATTAATAACATTTGAATAATTTGTGTTTTTAGGATCAAATCATTTGACCAAGGCCTGAGAACATCTACTTAAAACGTGATTCTTTTATTGCTGTAAACTTTCTGTCATTGAAAAAGGAAGCAGCAAAGAAGGAAAGGAGTGTAACGCTTTGACGATTCCATGAAATCTAAACGGGAACTTCAGGAACATGAGAAGACCAAACGTATGGGACCTCAGCTAAGTTCATTTTCTCTGAGTTTAAGGGTAACCTTTGTCTGACAGAATGAGCAGAAACTCTGATAAAGATAAATTTGCTTACCCATGTTGTTCATATCAAAAACCAACACTGTCTACATCATTTCGTTAATAAACTCCCTAAAAAATATTACCTTATTACATGAAAATTAATCTGTTTCTGGGCTGGGCAAAGTTTCAGGATCCCAACAACATCTCTGTGGAGCACTCCAGTGAGTCCACCTCTGAACAGGTAAAAAAAAAACTACAAACAAAATTAAGGTACTGAAGTGGCCTAGTCAAACTCTGGTTTTAAATACAACTGGGTTGCTTAAACAGGTCAGTCATGCTAAAAAAACACAAATGGGTCTGATTATAAACAATTTTGCAAAGCAGAGTAGGTCAACAATCCTCCACAGTGATTTAAAGGACTGTTTAGGGAGTTATTGCTTTTTACATGTAGGTCCAGGTTGGTTTGGAGAGTCTTTATCCATTCATTAATAAAATCATCACTTGAAAACTGATTTTTGTGTTTGCTCAGCTGTTTGGTTATATGAACTGTATTAGTACCACAGCGAAGCCTGTACCACAGTTCGAGAAACAATTCAGTCAAGGACAACAGAGCAGAAGCCCATCTGTGCATCAGGTCTACCAAGTGCAAGGTAAGGTCTGACCTTGGCATGACCTTTAACTTACATCTTCAAGAGCTCAGAGAGCCTTCGGTGAAGAAAGGAAAAATCTTCTGCCTCCCATCAAGTTGGGAGGAACAAAACACAAAATTAAAAATTAAAACTTTAATTTCCTGTAATTTGAATCTTTTTAATTTCCCTCATTTTTGCATTTCTTATCTGATAACTCCAATAATCAGTGGATTGAACATTCTGCTTCCAGTGACCAATAGTTTACTCAGAGACGGTGTTTTTTGGAGCTGAACGTTTAAAACACGAACCTCGCGCTTAAACCTTCTTCTGTATAGCTTTCTGTTGGTTGCTTGACCTCTCTCATGACCTCTGAGGAAGATGGATCTACCTGTCTGTGATGTCATGCTTGAGCTACCTGTGTGAGAGCGTGGTGGACTGTAGAGAACCCACACATTCAAGACAGCCCTGACGGACCATTCTCACATGTGGAAAAGCAAGAACCAAAAGGAGGTACGTAAAGCCGTGGCTAAGTTGTCCAAGTCCAATAAGGTTGCCAGAGGGGGCGTGGCAGCAGAATCCTTCATATGCACATGGGTTCATTCATCACAGCGAGGCTAAATGCATTCCTGTCAGTCAGAGGGAGAAAGGAGACTTACAGGCCCATTCACGCTTCAGGCAGCGCTGCTTAGGCATGCAGCTAGAGCACACGCACATAAAGGCGTTGACAGATGGCAGCATTCACACTGATGGCGGTCAGACAGGCAGAAGCCTGGAGGTTGTTAATTGTGATGTCTGATATCAGTTACTCTTTACTGAGAAGGTTGTAAAAGTTTGGGATGAAACACAATCTCAGCTCCTTCCAGCTGGTTGGTTTCTGGTAGAGATGCTGATAACAAGACAACTGTAAGAAATCGGCTGATTTTTCTAACCGATTGATTCAATCTAAAGTTGTGATCAGAGGTTTCTGCGGTGACACAAATGTTGTTTTTTGAGCTATGCAGCTTTGCATGTTTCAGGTCCTCAAACACAACTTTTATAAATATGATGATTTTATTTATTAAAGGAGAAAGGCTCTTAAACAACCAGATCATGTGTGAAAACCTGTCACCTCTCTTGTGAATTGTCTGACATCATGAAGTAGGCTGAACGATCTCAAAAAGCTGAGATTGCAACAAGTTTAGGGCAACATGGATTCAATGAAGCATCAGGAAACCCTGAGAGAAAATATGAAGCTTTCTGTGAGGAACCTTGGGCACCATTAGACCTTGAAACAGGACAATGATCCAAAGCAAACCTGGAAATGGCCACCAAGGCTTGGTTTCAGAAGAAGTTCTGGAAGATATTAGAGTAACCAACAAAGTTCCCTTGACTTGAATTCTGTTGAAGATTTCTGGTGGGATTTAAAAACAGCTCAAAAACTCCAAACTCCAAAACTGTTAAAGAACTAGAGGCCTTTGGCCATGAAGATCAGGCTGAGATTCCTCAGGATCGCTGCCAGAAGCTGCTGATTATAAATCATGTTTGCAGAACAAAACAGGACCCTAATAAGAAGTATTAAAATGTGTTTTAAAATGGGTCAAATAATTTGAGACTGCGGTAATCATTAAAGAAGACTTTTGGTACTTTATTTGGAGAAACAACTTTTATTATTACTTGTGTTGAGTCATTTATTTAAATTGTTCTTATATTAGCTTTATGCAAACAGCTTCTAGTTTGTACATTTTGACAATAAATCTAATTTGCATAAAACTTTATAAGCAGACAGGTTTAGAACATCAGAGATGTTATGATTCCAGAACATGTTCTGCAGCCTTTATAATTAAAACATTTAAAGTTATTTTATATGAGCTTAAATTTTGCTCATGCAAATACCAGCAAAAATCAGATGTAAAAGTCTAATTTATTCTGTAGAAACAGGCATTCCTTCCTGTCTTGGACAACTTTACGCCTGGTTGGAATGCATACTTTAAAAATTGAGCTTTGCGCTCTCAAAGGAACGCCTTGATGTTTTTGTTGCATTCGGTTCCTGATTGCAGCTCTAATAAAGACCCAGAGAGCCTTTGATCGACTGTCGGTGCGTGTTTTTGTGCGTCCATCTGCCCTTCGTAGACAAACCTTGAGGAACACACACACACACTCAAGGCCGTGCTGAATAGAAGTGAGTTTTCCTTAATGAGAGTGAAATTTAAATCCAAGACATTGTCCGGCTTTCAGGCTGCAGCCAAGAAAAGCCGGTTTCCCTTCCACACAACACACCACTCAATGACGCAATGCTTCACCGGAGCTGAGACATGTGTTGTATCAAAGTCAGTCACCTGCTGGGAGGCGAAATACATTTCAATTAATTTTATTGTCTTGCCTTTACAAGAATTTACGCTCGAGTAGAAACAATAAAAGCTGACTACAGTTGTTTAACGAGCACACCAGAACCTGGAAGCTCTTTCAGAACCCCAGAGATCCTAGCAGACATCTGACACCTCTGAAGTCGCTTTCAGGAAACCCTAACCCCAACACTTAAACAGCACTCCGGTCCTCAGACGTCTTTCAGAGTTGCTGAAACTTATTTACGCTAGTTTAACCCCATTCACCCCCCAATTTCCCTCAAAGGAACATTTATTTAACACCTAGAACGTTTTAGAAACTCTTGGCAACAATCAGAGTGCTTAAAAAACCCTGGAGACTCTCCAAAACCCCAGAAGACAAAACAAGTTGCTTTAGACTGATTCTTCCTGGAGTCTTCACCTAGAAGTAGCAGGACCAGAACTTTCTTGTGGTGCCAGAAACCGTTTATCTTCTTTAAAGCTTTATGAACTTTACCATTTCTATAATAAATTAAAACACCTAAAAAACTTTAAAAATGCACACAAATCCATTGTAGAACCAATTTACAGTCTTTAAATGCTGACGTAATTTATTGAAAAGCTGCTAAAAAGTCCAAGAAAAGTTTAGAACATCCTTGGAAAAAATTAGGGATGCACCAATATGAAAAGCAGGAAGTAGGAATATTTTAGTTGCTTGTTTCAAAAGCTTCTAATTTAACTTTTAACACCAAACTTAATTTAAAAGGACATGTGTATAAGTATGAACGCCCTTAAACTTTTGATTTCATTTTAGCCTCCAGACTTCTTAGGTAGGAGTCTGCCACCATCCCACATCTTGACTAACGATTGTCTGCATTCCAAATCTCTCAGGTGACCCCAGAGATTTTGTTCTAACCTTTGACTAGGCCATTCCAAACCTTTAATTATCATCTGCTGAGGAAGAAAATGTGGATTTTGATTCTTGGACTTTAATTCAATTCAATTCAGTTTATTTATATAGCGCCAATTCGCAACACATGTCGTCTCAAGGCTCTCCACAAAGGGTTTGGAATGGTATAGAGTTGTTGAGGAGGTAAGAATAAACTACTGAGTGTTAGTTTGGCCATTTTAGAATGGGCTATGTGTAGGGGCACTAAGTAAAATAATAAACTGATAATGTTTGTCCATCCAGAGCCCACTGATGGCCACTGTTATACTAAAAAACACAAGGATTGAGGGTACCGCTCTCTGTCAGACTGATTATAACCATTGGAAAAGAGAAGGGTCACACAGGTAGCAGAAATGGAGGGTGTGTTTGCACCTCAACCATAACTGAGCCGGTTTAGGCTAAACCTGACTCTCCCTTACTCCATCCAACAGGGAGGGAGGAAGGCAGAGGTAAAAATAATTGGAGAGTGTTGTTTGCTGTTGCATTGTGTGAAAGGTGTGTAACTTTAAAATGGGCTCAGTCAATTCCATCGAATCATATAGATTTCAAGTCAGGTACATACATTCCAGTTAATCCTAACCACTTCATGATTTCATCAATCTGGAGAAAGATTCTCCTAACCCCAGATCATGATGCTGCTGCTGCCCTGTTTGACTGAAGAAGGAGTTTGAGGAGTTGTCCTGCTCTTCTGGTTCTCAAGATCTCAACACATATGTGGCAATGAAGACCCCACATCACAACTTGCAGGACTTAAAGACCTCCGAACATCTTGGTGTCACCACGCACCACTAGGGGTCTAGTGGGGTCCATGTGCCAACAAGTCAGGGAAAGCACAGTGTTAGGCAGGTGGTCATAATGTTAAGCGTGGAAGGGCCTGAATACCTTCTGAAGTAAATCTGGAAATATTTTCCAGGTACCATAAAGAATTTGGAACTTCTTTCCTTTTCAGGAACCAGAACCTCTTGATGTTTACTCACAGAAACAGTGAGAAGGATCAGGTGTTTTCAGGTTCATCTAATGACTTCTCAGAGTAAATGAAGTTTTTTGCCGCCAACCCTGCATGACATGCGCAGACATAAACATGCAGCGCAGACAGGTGTTCTGACTCCCACCGCAACTTAACATGTGTGCGCTCTCACAGAACAACCTGTGAATGATCTGTGCAGGCAAACAGCAACAGGTTGCTGCTTTGCCCTATTTAATGACTTACAGGTAGGATGTGAACACGCTCGTGTTGCTTGGTATCTCCCGGAGCCCCAGGTCCGAGCAGTCCACCCGGTGCAGCCGCCCGTCCCCCTCGCAGCGACAGCGGCCAGGGCAGGTGGTCTGTCCCGCTGCTCTGGAGCTCTCCTCCCGGCCAACAGCGGAGCTGTTCGTCGCCTGTCCAGCTTTCTGCACCCCGGGCGCGCCGTTCTGCATCCTCACCCCAGCCTCGGAGGTCCTCAAACCGGCCGAGAGAACCGCAAGCGCAGCCAACAAAGCCCCAAACCCCCGCATGTCCCGCACAGGTTCTCCACGCAGGGTGAAAGTTTCTTCTCCAGCTGCAGCGCAGTGACAAAAAGGAAAGGGGGTAAATCAGACAGAAAAGTTTCAGCTTCAGATGTTTATAGTTCCTCTGATGAAGAAGTTGGGTAAAAGCAGGTTGTGTGAGCTGAAGTTTGCAGCTTGGTCTGTTTCCAGGCTGAACGCGTGGATCTGCAGTGTGTGTGAGTCCCTCCACTCAGCAAGGCGGCGTGAAAACCCCGTCCACTTATATATGCACAGCCTGCCCCTGTGATCACAGGGGGGGGGAATCACTCAACAGCTTCACTGCGTCTAAATAAACCACTTATTCCTTCAGCTGCATGATTGGAGCTGGAGACAAAATATTAGATGTTCTTTTTACACTAATTATTATATGTTTGTCATTTAAGTTGAGAAAACCTTTTATTATTTGAAACATTAAATCTGTGCAAATCTAAGAATTTAAAATGAGCAAAACTTCATTTAGAAAAATTGTGTCTGCACTGGAAAAGTGTTACACGAACTGATAAGGACAAGAACTTGTTACAGCTGCACACGTGTTATGTAAGAGATATTAAATAAAGTCATTATGTTTTCATCTGAAGACCCACTGTGTTTGAGCACTGTTATCTTGCAGCATGAAGGTCCTGTGTTGGACTCTCTGGATTCTTTCTGCATGGAGTTTGCATGTTCTCCTCTCACAAGCCCAAAAACATGACTGTTAATTGATTAATTGGTTTCTCTAAAAGTATGTGTGTGAGCACGGTTGTTTATCCTGTGTCTCTGTGTTGCCGCTGACGGACCCAGCCTCTCGCACAATGACAGCTGGTGATAGACACCAGAACCCCGCCACCATGCATGCATAAGCAGGTATAGACAAAGAATGGATGGATTTCTGTCCAAGCTTTAACATCCTGGGTGATGCTTTGAAATCTAGTGTTCTTTCACCATGATGTTTTGCACCAGTACCTTCTGCAGAAGAAGACCCTCACAACACGATTCTGCCACTTTTCGTTTCATCAGACCTCAGGACATGCCTCCAAAAATTAATGACTATGTCCTTCAGCCAGCGTCTTCACTCTCCTTAACTGCTTAGTCTTCTGAATGTTTTTCAAACTTTTTTGTAGTTTGGGTTTTTGAGGAAAGTAAGGAAAATGTCTTTAAACATCCTCCATTATTATGGGATATAAAATGGAAATATGTGAGGTCATTCTAACGGGCTTCACTGTGTGTAAGTTATGGAAAAACGTTTAGATTGACTAAATTGTGAATTTCTAATGAGTTCTGTGATGGTTGGTGATATTTTTAACATTAACACAATTTTGATATATTTTTAATTGTTTGCAAAGTCTTTTTGGACAGTTTTTGTTCTGCAGTAGTAATTTGCATATCATCTCTTATTTCCTGGATTTGCTCTTCTGGTCTCTTATTGGTGTTATCTGTCTTT
This sequence comes from Crenichthys baileyi, assembly GCA_036173005.1. NCBI lineage: Eukaryota > Metazoa > Chordata > Actinopteri > Cyprinodontiformes > Goodeidae > Crenichthys > Crenichthys baileyi. Next base: position 91,921 of record JAHHUM010002409.1, read on the forward strand.
TGATTTGTCCATTTCAAATCTATCGACACCTTGCAGAAGTATTCACACCCCTTTCAACTTTTCACATGTCATGTTACAACCACAAAGCTAGATGCATTTTATTGGGATTTTAAATCATGGTTTTGATACTTTGTACAGATAAAATGATAAAAATTTGAGTTGCTTTCAAATTCTGCCCCCTTCACTCTGACACCCCAAAATGAACGCCACCTCAACAATCCCAAGCTTTGAACATCTCACTAAGCTTTGTTCAGTCCATCATCTGAACATGGAGTGAGGATGAACCAACGGCAGACCTACCAAGGCATGGACGTCCACCTAAACTGACAGCATGGAGGACATTAATCAGAGAAGCAGCTAAGATGTGCTTCAGGTGGTAGTTGTCCTAACAGCAGTTGCTCTCTGCTGCTGAAAGGACAACTGCTAGGTGTATAGTCGACAAATCTTTGCCTTTTAGGAACTGTGCCGAAAGGAAATCTATAAGAACTCCTGCTTGCTGTTTGCCAAAAGCCATGTAGGATAAACAGCAAACACATGAAAGAAGGTCCACTCGCCTGATGAGACCTAAAATACCTTGTTCCTTCAGGAGGGGCAGGGAAGCTAGTCAGAGAAAACCAGCAGGAAAACCACCATGAACACACAGCCAGAGATACAATGTGATGGTTTAGATAGATTCATCTGTTAGAGTGGCCTAGTCAAAGTCCATACCTAAATCCAACAGAAAATGTGTGGAAAGTCTCTAGATGCCCAAAGGAGGTAGAGGCAAAGACCTGCCGCTGTAACTTTAGTGAAAGGTGGTTCTATAAATACTGAGGGGGGCTGAATACAAATGTACTCCACACTTTTCAGATTTTTTAAATTTCCTTTGACTCGTTATAATAGTTGTTTTTTAATTTAAATAATTGTAGACTTTTTTGTGTCTTCCACTTTATTAATTATTATCAGTTTATTTGGATTTTATCTGTTTTGTCTATTAGTCATTTGCTTGTTTCTTTTAGTATCTATTTTGTGTTGTTTCACACCTTTTTGCTAATATTTTTTACTTCTGTGGTATCTCTTCTTATCAGTTTGTAGTTATGGTTTATCTCTAAGGTTGTTTCGCTCCATACTCCTTTAAATTATTTAAATATTTGTTTGAAATGTTTTTCTCAGCTGATTTTTCATGTTCTTTTATAGTTATCTCCATGCCATGATTCTATTATTTGAACTTCTGACATGTTTTCAGGCGCTAACTGTTGTTATTTGGAGACACTTCTACATTAACTATCCAACCATAAAAAATATGCATGTAATATCACTGTTAGACCATAAGGAAAGACCAAAGATAAGACTTCATATTATTACTTTTCTTCTTTCATAAACAATTTTCAAGCTAATTTCCAACATAAACAAAGTAAATCTGGCTTCAAGACTTTTATTTTATCCCTGTCAGGTCGTTGAAGGACCACAGATCTTCACCAAGTAGAAATCTGAGTCCGATCCTGAAAGAGACTGAAGAGCGGCAGCTCTAGGTTAATGATTAGTACAGCTCACTTCCTGTGTCAGTGCGTTTTATGGAAATCAGAGCGAGAAGCTTACTATGTTAGAAATGTGTGCTGCGGAGCAGGGGGCAGGAGAAGGTGAGATATGAAGATGTTATCACACCCTCAGAAAGGCGGTGATGATGTAACATGAGGCGACTTAAGGAAAAACAAGACAGACACCGGCTTCAGCGTTCATTTAAAGAAACAGTTAAGTTAACCATAAATTACTTTTTTTTGTAGTTTTTGTTTCAAGTTTCAAGTTGTAGATGTTTAGCAGAATCCTGAAGGTGAGATGGAAAATCATTGACTGAAGTTAAAACTCAACTGACTGAAAAGGAGTAAAGAATGAGTTGAAATTTAAAAGAAAAAAGCAACATTTTCTTTTAACTCCCCTCAAATTAACATGAGATCAAACTGTCTCATGTAAACTGTCAAGCACGGTGGTGGAGGGCCAAGGATCTGGGGTTATTTAGCAAGGTTAACCTATCTGTATCTGAAAGAACCACAAGACTTGGGCAGATAACACCTCAGTAGAGATATCTGGCCTTAAAGATCAGCGCCATCCTATTGTTTTGCAACAATAGGAGGTTTCACCCCAGCAGTAGACATGGCTTTGATCTGCAAAGTTGCATCTGAATGAATAAGAAGATGAGATGTTTGCCCATAAGGCACAGCACCTTGTTTGGAGAAAATCAAAGGTAGAATGTCAGCATAAACAACTTATGCAAACTGTAAAGCACGGTGGTGGGAAGTGATGGTTTGGGCTTTTTTTGCGGTCATTGAGTGGACCCAAATGTGAGACTATCTGTCCATCAGTTGAAGCTTCAGGGGCGAGGATGTCGTTCATCGCCTGCGGGGGGCGTCCAAACATGTCATTGCTGGGTCATCCCCTAGGTGGCCAGGCCAGCGCCACCTAGAGGACGGGGCTCTGCAAGACTTTTAATGATGGGCCTGTTCAGCAATCGTTCTTTAAGGTTTAATGTGAACTCCAGTGCAGGAACTGTTTTTGTTTTATTTGAACCTCTGTGCAAAACCAAGCTATGTGAATAAGTGAAATCAACACTTAAATGCTCCTTTTTCTAGATTTTTAAGGAAAAATAAAAATCATTCAATTTGTATTTTAGGTAGAAAAACTGCTTTTAAAAAGTCTAAGTCACCTAAGATTATTTTTGAAATGACTGTAATTCTGATTTTAACAATAGTTTGTAATATTTTACTGTTAGTTTCTTGTTTCTATGTTTTTCGGTGAAACACTGACATCTTGTGGCTGAGTAGCTACACTGCACGATATTTCCAGGTTATTTTGTTTCTCCAGGTTCCTAGGAGTTTCCAGGACAGAAATTTCTCTCGCTTTTGATTTAAGGCTTTGAAGTTAGACCCAGTTTTATGTAGATAGATTATTTATAGAATACAAAGCAGCTTTTTGTCTTATCTTTAACATTTAACATTGTTTTGATATATTTTTCCATCAATAATCTCACCTCATTGAATACTTTGTTCTGTACAAAGTTGAATGTGCTGACAACAAAATCACACAAAAATCATCAATGGAAATCAAATTTATTAACCAATGGAGGCCTGGATTTGGAGTCACACACAAAATTAAAGTGGAAAAACACACTACAGGCTGATCCAACTTTGATGTAATGTCCTTAAAACAAGTCAAAATGAGGCTCAGTATTGTGTGTGGCCTCCACCTGCCTGTATGACCTCCCTACAACGCCTGGGCATGCTCCTGATGAGACGGAGGATGGTCTCCTGAGGGATCTCCTCCCAGAGCTGGACTAAAGCATCCACCAACTCCTGGACAGTCTGTGGTGCAACATGATGCTGGTGGATGGAGCGAGACATGATGTCCCAGATGTGCTCAATCAGATTCAGGTCTGGGGAACAGGCGGGCCAGTTCATAGCTTCAATGTCTTCATCTTTCAGGAACTGCTGACACACTCCAGCCACATGAGGTCTCCAAAGAAATGTCACCCCATACCATTACTGACCCACTGCCAAACCGGTCATGCTGAAGGATGTTGCAGGCAGCAGATCGCTCTCCACGGTGTCTCCAGACTCTGTCACGTCTGTCACATGTGCTCAGTGTGAACCTGCTTTCATCTGTGAAGACCACAGGGCGCCAGTGGCGAATTTGTCAATCCTGGTGTTCTCTGGCAAATGCCAAGCGTCCTGCACGGCGTTGGGCTGTGAGCACAACCCCCATTTGTGGACGTCGGGCCCTCATACCATCCTCATGGACTCCGTTTGTGCAGACACATGTACATTTGTGGCCTGCTGGAGGTCATTTTGCAGGGCTCTGGCAGTGCTCCTCCTGTTCCTCCTTGCACAAAGGCGGAGGTAGCGGTCCTGCTGCTGGGTTGTTGCCCTCCTACGGCCTCCTCCACGTCTCCTGGTGTACTGGCCTGTCTCCTGGTAGCACCTCCAGGCTCTGGAAACTACGCTGACAGACACAGCAAACCTTCTTGCCACAGCTCGCATTGATGTGCCATCCTGGATGAGTTGCACTACCTGAGCCACTTGTGTGGGTTGTAGAGTCCGTCTCATGCTACCACGAGTGTGAAAGCACCACCGACATTCAAAAGTGACCAAAACATCAGCCAGAAAGCATAGGTACTGAGAAGTGGTCTATGGTCCCCACCTGCAGAACCACTCCTTTATTGAGTGTCTTGCTAATCGCCAAAGATTTCCCCCTGTTGTCTTTTCCATTTGAACAACAGCAGGTGAAACTGATGGTCAATCAGTGTTGCTTCCTAAGTGGACAGTTTGATTTCACAGAAGTTTGATTTACTTGGAGTTAGATTGTGTTGTTTAAGTGTTCCCTTGATTTTTTTGAGCAGTGTATAAGACAGGTATGATATGAGAAGTGCATGAAGTAAACAAACACTCAACATACATGTGCAATTAGGGATTTATCCATATGTTTAGAAAACAAATCTTAAAAAAATGTATTATTACAAGAGTGAAATATTATATTACTTAAATTAATTTAAATTAAATATAAACATGTGCCAGCCCAGTTTGTTCTGAGTGACTTAATTTTTGTGATTTAAACTTTCTCCTGACTGGTGTGGTATGGAGCTAAATCAGGGCCATAAAGTTTGTTCAAACGAAAAAAATTTGAACTTGAAAATAAAAGTTTGTTCAAAGGAAAAACATTTACACCTGAAAAATTATTTTGAACCTGCCCCAAGAAAATGTGAAAGCTGGAAAAAAGTTTTGCAACTGAAAAAAAAACAGATGTGAAACTGGAAAAAAAAAGGTTCAAAACTACTTTTCAGATTCAAGTTTTTTTTCGAACTTGCAGATTTTTTTTTCGGATTCAAACTTTTGGCCCTGTTTTGGCGTGGGGGGGCGGCGCCTCAGAATCATGCCTGACAGCTCAACACAGCGGCTGAACAACATATGCCCTGCTGTTGCATTCAGGGACTGTGGGAACTGGAATTATCTGTAATACATCATCGATATTCTATATGTATGTGATTGTTTTTAAAAGATAACATGCTTCACCGATAGAGGCAGCTTACGTGAATACACGGTGCGCATCTCAGAGGAGAAAATATGATCTTGACAGATTTGCACAGCATTTTAAGTCCGTGTTGGAGATTTCCCATGCTCTCAACATAAAGCAAATGAATCGCTAAGCGGCGGTATGAAACCAGATGCAAAACGAGCTGGTATTTTCCGAATATCCTTGCATTATTAAGCCTGGACTTGTTTTCACATGGACTGGACTCGGGTTTCGGTTTATGGTGCATTTTTGATCTGTTTGGTCTTCATTTAGTAAAGTGACTCACAGCCAGGGGCAAACTGGCATACAGGCAACCAGAGAAATCCCCGGTGGACCGCTGGCTTAGTGGGACCTTGGTTCACCTTAGCCATTGAAGTGAACCACCGTTTAATATATATATATAAATCTCCGTTTGTGTCTGGCATAAATATATATATATATATATATATATATATATATATATATATCAGTGGCTGATGCTGGTCTTTCAAGGAGGGGAAGCTCAATTTCAAGATAGCTGATTCGCTCACCCCTCCTTGAACCGCCACCTTAACGTGGTGGAGGGGTTTGAGTGTTCAAATGATCCTAGAGGCTATGTTGTCTGGGGCTTAAATGCCCCTGGTAGGGTCTCCCATGGCAAACAGGCTCTAGGTAATGGGTCAGACAAAGAGCGGTTCAAGAATCCTTCATGACGACCATTAAATCGAGGCACGTGACGTCGCCCGGTACGGCAGTGACGGGGTCCCACCCTGGAGCCAGGCCTGGGGTCGGGACTCATCGGAAAGCGCCTGGTGGCCGGGTTGCTCCTTGCGGGACCCGGCCGGGCCAAGCCCGAAACGAGAGACGCGAGACCATTCCCCAGTGGGCCCACCACCTGCAGGGGGAACCGTGAGGGACCGGTGCAAAGAGGATTGGGTGGCGGATGAAGGTGGAGACCTCAGCGGCCCGATCCCCGGATGCTTAGGCTGGCTCTAGGGACGTGGAATGTTACCTCGCTAGGGGGGAAGGAGCCTAAGCTTGTGCGGGAGGTCGAGAGATATCGACTAGAAATAGTCGGGCTCGCCTCCACGCACAGCGTGGGCTCTGGAACCCATCTCCTTGAGAGGGGCTGGACCCTCTTCTACTCTGGAGTGGCCCACGGGGAGAGGCGGTGGGCTGGGGTGGGTTTGCTTGTTGCCCCCCAGCTCAGCTGTCTCGTGTTGGGGTTACCCCGGTGGATGAGAGGGTCGCATCCCTGCGCCTTCGGGTCGGGGATAGGTCTCTGACTGTCGTTTCGGCCTACGGGCCGAGCGGTAGTGCGGAGTACACGGCCTTCTTGGTGTCCCTGTCGGGGGTGCTGGATAGTGCCCCGGGGACTCCATTATTTTGCTGGGGGACTTCAACGCCCACGTGGGAAACGACAATGACACCTGGAGAGGCGTGATCGGGAGGAATGGCCTCCCCGATCTGAATTCGAGTGGTGTTTTGTTATTGGACTTCTGTGCTAGTCACGGATTGTCCATAATGAACACCATGTTCAAGCATAAGGGTGTCCATCAGTGCACTTGGCACCAGGACACCCTAGGCAGGAGGTCAATGATCGACTTTGTTGTCGTATCATAAGACCTTCGACCGCATGTTTTGGACACTCGTGTGAAGAGAGGGGCTGAGCTGTCCACTGATCACCACCTGGTGGTGAGTTGGATCCGCTGGAGGAGGAGAAAGCCGGACAGACTTGGCAGGCCCAAGCGCATACTGAGGGTCTGCTGGGAACGCCTGGTGGAGCCCTCGGCCAGGGATGTATTCAACTCCCACCTCCGGGAGGGCTTTGGCCAGATTCCGGGGGATTTTGGAGACATAGAGTCCGAGTGGACCATGTTCTCCGCATCTATTGTCAATGCTGCTGCCCGTAGCTGCGGCCGTAAGGTCTGCGGTGCCTGTCGCGGCGGGGCAATCCCAGAACCCGGTGGTGGACACCGGCAGTAAGGGATGCTGTCAAGCTGAAGAAGGAGTCCTATCGGCTGTGGTTGGCTTGTGGGACTCCTGAGGCGGCTGACGGGTACCGTGAGGCCAAGTGTGCTGCGGCCCGGGCTGTGGCAGAGGCAAAAACCCAGGCCTGGGAGGAGTTCAGTGAGGCCATGGAGAAGGACTACCGGTCGGCCTCGAAGCGATTCTGGCAAACCGTCCGGCGCCTCAGGAGGGTGAAGCAGTGCTTCGCCAACACTGTTTATAGTGGGGTGGGAGGCTGCTGACCTCGACTGGGGACATTATCGGGCGGTGGAAGGAGTACTTCGAGGATCTCCTCAATCCTGCCATCACGCATTCCCTGGTGGAAACAGAGGCTGGGGACTCAGGGTTGGACTCTTTCATCACCCAGGCTGAAGTCACCGAAGTGGTTAAAAAGCTCCGCGGTGGCAGGGCTTTGGGGGTGGATGAGATCCGCCCTGAGTACCTCAAGTCTCTGGATGGGGCTGTCTTGGTTAACACGCCTCTTGCGTGGCGGTCAGGGACACTGCCTCTGGACTGGCAGACTGCGGTGGTGGTCCCTCTTCATAAGAAGGGTGACCGGAGGGTGTGTTCCAACTACAGGGTGATCACACTCCTCAGCCTCCCTGGTAAGGCCTACGCCAGGGTATTGGAGAGGAGAGTCCGGCCGATAGTCGAACCTCGGCTTCAGGAGGAGCAGTGTGGTTTTCGTCCCGGCCGTGGAACACTGGACCAGCTCTATACCCTCTACAGGGTACTCGAGGGCTCATGGGAGTTTGCCCAACCGGTTCACATGTTTTGTGGACCTGGAGAAGGCATTCTACTGTGTCCCTCGTGATGCCTTGTGGGGGGTGCTCCAGTAGTATGGAATCGGGGGCCCTTTATTAGGGGCCATCCGGTCCCTGTACGAGCGGAGCAGGAGTTTGGTCCGCATTGCCGGCACTAAGTCGGACCTGTTCCCGGTGCATGTTGGACTCCGGCAGGGCTGCCCTTTGACACCGGTCCTGTTCATAACTTTTATGGACAGGATTTCTAGAGGCAGCCAAGGGCTGGAGGGGGTCTGGTTTGGGGACCAGTGGATTTCGTCTCTTCTTTTTGCAGATGACGTGGTCCTGCTGGCCCCCTCTAGCCAAGACCTACAGCATGCGCTGGGGCGGTTCGCAGCCGAGTGTGAAGCGGCTGGGATGAAGAACAGCTCCTCCAAGTCAGAGGCCATGGTACTCAACCGGAAAAGGGTGGCTTGTCCTCTTCAGGTTGGAGGGGAGTTCCTGCCTCAAGTGGAGGAGTTCAAGTATCTCGGGGTCTTGTTCACGAGTGAGGGAAGAATGGAGCGGGAGATCGACAGACGGATCGGTGCGGCTGCCGCAGTAATGGGGGCGCTTTGCCGGTCCGTTGTGGTGAAGAGAGAGCTAAGCCGAAAAGCGAAGCTCTCAATTTACTGGTAGGTCTACATTCCTACCCTCACCTATGGCCATGAACTTTGGGTCATGACCGAAAGAACGAGATCCCGGATACAAGCGGCTGAAATGAGTTTCCTCCGTAGGGTGGCCGGGCACTCCCTTAGAGATAGGGTGAGGAGCTCGGCCATTCGGGAGGAGCTCGGAGTAGAGCTGCTGCTCCTCCACATCGAGAGGAGCCAGTTGAGGTGGCTCGGGCATCTATACCGGATGCCTCCTGGACGCCTTCCTCGGGAGGTGTTCCAGGCACGTCCCACCGGGAGGAGGCCCAGGGGACGGCCCAGGACACGCTGGAGGGAATATGTCTCTCGGCTGGCCTGGGAACGCCTTGGGCTCCCCCCGGAGAAGCTGGAGGAGGTGTCTGGGGAGAGGGACGTCTGTGTGTCTCTGCTGAGTCTGCTGCCCCCGCGACCCGGTTCCGGATGAGCGGAAGACGACGAGTAAGAGTACGAGTATGATTCGCTCATTTCGCTGTCAATCAAAAAGGGATTCAGCCTCAGACAGATCATCCAATCATCATGCAGAAGCTGAGCGTCCGGGCCAGCCGAGGTCAGCCCACTGCCCCATAGACCCCAGAGACGCTGACCGTCCGATGGGCGGGACAAAGCCCAGCATTTTTGCTTCGCTGTTGAACTCACTGTTTAAAGCACTGCGAAGCTGTGGGAATGAGTGAGAGGAAAGCCGTGTCGTTACCGGTGATAAGAAGCTGACTCTGAACAAAAGTTGAGCGCGTTGTAGCGCATATTTAGTCATGACATGTACTGAGGAAACAGAAAGGCCTTATTATTAGTAGTGTGGAAATATATATATTATAACTGCCTTATTATTAGTAGCTAAAACTAAGATATATTTGGGACTTTGCTGCTTATAGATTGATTATTATTAGGGGTTTTTAGTTATGCTTTTGAGAGTTAGAAAAATCCTTAACAGTAGCTTCTAGTGTGATCACACAATGACTGTTTATTATTCAAGGTTAAAACTTCGATACTATTCCACCCTGAAAATTCCTGAAGACGTGTGGGAAACAATTCTTAATTAAATGATGAAATGTATCTGTTTTATATGCTGTTGCTGGGGAGACATCCACAGACAGAATGATTGTGTATGTGTACTGCATGGCAGCGTGGGGTATAAAATGTGATGAAACGCAGCCCCCAGTCAGACAACACACAGGGGTTTCCAGGTAGTAGTGTAAGTGTGACGTCTCACTCTCTGAATTCAGATTGGTTTTAATAAACTCGTGGAAACTACAACTGATCTCTGACCGAGGATTGTCCTTTGGGGGAGCAAAATAAAACGAGTCGATGAGAGGTGAGGAGTAATGTAAGAGTTAACGGACGGCCAGTAAAGTTTCCTACCTCGACAGTACACACAACAGTATATATTTGATCACTTATTTTTTGACGTTTTAGGGGAAGCTGAGCTTCCCTTGCAGTCTTAGAGCAACATACATTACATAAATCGAGATTTATATATATATATAAAACGGTGGTTCACTTCAAACGCCAAAACAGGGCCAAAAGTTTGAATCCGAAAAAAAATCTTCAAGTTCGAAAAAAAACTTGAATCTGAAAAGTAGTTTTGAACTTTTTTTTTCCAGTTTCACATCTGTTTTTTTTCAGTTGCAAAACTTTTTTTCCAGTTTTCACATTTTCTTGGGGCAGGTTCAAAATCATTTTTCAGGACAAATGTTTTTCCTTTGAACAAAATTTTATTTTTCAGGTTCAAATTTTTTTCGTTTGAACAAACTTTTATTTTTAAGGTTCAAATTTTTTTCTTTTGAACAAACTTTTATTTTTCAGGTTCAAATTTTTTTCGTTTGAACAAACTTTATGGCCCTGATTTAGCTCCATAGTGTTGGTCATTTAGCCTCTTTGCCATTTCGTACTGCTTTGCAGTTAAGTCGTTTCGTACCGGACTTTTCTTACTCTTGGGTCCCCCTCTAATTCAGGGTGAGGAAATTTGGTTATGTGAGTCCCGACTTGGTTGACCACTTCGCACCTCTATTTTGTGCATTGGCATTTCTTTCTTTCCTACTTCCATTTCGTACCGGGAAACAAGCAATTTCTTGTGTGTAATTTAATTCAGTCCTCTATATTTTTTTTCTGAAACTTTTATTAAAATATATTTTCATTGCTTGTGGTTCTAGTTCCATTTGACCGATTGCCTCCTGCCTGATTGGAACCCCTGATGGAAACTAAAACGATTCTAAGTTGTCTCCTGCTGGTAGATATTATATAACCACATTTCTTTACAGTACTTTACAAGAGGAAATAAGAAAATCACTTTGATTTAAAGCAGGAACCAAGAGCAGGCTTGGCGGCCACAAAATGACGAAGACTCGGTAAAAGTCCTGTGATAAACGGCGTCATTTCGTATCGAATGAAATGGGTACGAAACAACCACAGGACTGCAACGGTACAAAGTTGAACAGGCACTACATGTCCAGCACCCATGTATGTAAGTAGTAGACATGGATGCGAAAAGTTTTGTTTATGGGCAAAAAAATGGAAGTTGAAAATGGGCCAAATGAAAGAACCAAAATAAATGGGAATAGAGTGGCATTTAAAGAGATAATTATATGTTACTAATCATCTCGCCATGGCTCCTGAAAATACGTATGGACCCTGTTTCCTCCTTCAGCTTGTTTTGTTGTCTGTGAGCCAACGTGAGAAACTCCAGCAGCCCTGACGGCCCTTATCACGTGATACAGCAGAGAGCAGGTTACAGAGAAGACGTCTCACTCTGCTGCCATTTCTAAACATGGGATTCAGTCATTTTATCAACGACTTACTGTTTAAAGGCTAAATTAAGAGTTAAAGACGTCTCCGAGAGCAGTTTAGACGTATCTAATGATTCACCACTGCAAAAAGTTTGTAATTATTTTTATTGATGTTCTGCACATGATAAACAACTACAATCAAAAACAATTAAAAAAATAAATCACCAGGGGGTCCTACTTCACATAATAAAGAGTAAAATACTCAGCAAAGACACAAAAACAAAAACTGAGGTTAAAAAAAAGAAGTGAATTGATATTTATGGAAGCTGACAAAAAAAATTGTGGTACTTTGAGTATTTTCTGTCAGGATGCTCCGTTTTAGCACTTTATTAGTAGAAAAGTAAAACTTCACAGTAACCAAACTGGCCACTCACTTTAGTTTTAATATAGACTTTACATTTGTTTCTATTATAACTCCATATTTCCATCATAAGCCTAGAGTTGTTTTAATTGTCTCCTACTTGGGTTGTGGCAAACTGAAAATACAAGTTCTTCTGGTCTTCTCCCAACAATGGCTTTCTTATACCCACTCTCTCATAAAGTTCAGATTTGTGAAGTGCAAAACTAATAGTTGACTAATAGTTGTGCAACGAATTCTTGGATATAATCCCACTCTACACTTTTATGTGTAAAATAAAACATATAAACCATATAATTATCCTTCCATTTCCCATTTATGAATTACTTTATTTTGGTCAATCACATACAATCTCAATAAAATACAGTAAAGTTTGTGGTTGTAATATATCAACATGTGGAATGATACTGTAGCTCTTCAGCTAAGCATGAAAAGTAGGAACATTACTTGAGACAAATATCTGACTTAAATTGACTAATTAAAACTTCGTTTATCAAGAGACAAATACTGAAATTATTATTAACGTTACCTAAACGTTACCGTAACACAAGATGGTTAAAGACCAGAATTTAAATCTTCTCAGAGTGAGTCATCGTCTTGTAAATAGACGGCCTTGGTTAAAACTAGCCGGCTAGCTGTTAACTCAGACTGACGCCATTAGTTGGAGAAAAGAAGGCGTAAGAATCAAGGAGAAACGATCCGTTTCCGGTTTTATGACCCGTTCTCCTTTCGCAGCCGACTGATACTGTTGAAAGTCAGGGTCGTGTGAGCTTGCCCGGAGCTGCTCTGATGCTTTTAGCCTCTTTTTAAAGTCGGAAGTCGGAGTAAGGTTCGGACGGGATTAGCTTTGTTAGCAGCTCGAGAATAAGCGTCTGTTTTTCTGGATAAAAACTCGAGGATTTCCTGACTAAAGTGACACCATGGCAACAGCGGGGGCGGCCGGGAGCAGCGGCAGAACCTACTCCTTTAAAGTGGTCTTATTGGGGGAAGGCTGCGTGGGGAAGACGTCTCTGGTGCTGAGATACTGCGAGAACAAATTCAACGACAAACACATCACAACTCTGCAGGTAAGACGTCCAGGGGGGGACCCGAACCCACCGAACCGGGCTGCTGGTGAGCCCAAGGCAGGGTCGTGGCTGGAGCCGGAGCTGCGATCCGGCGGGGAGGGGGGGCAGTCAGGTGTTTGTGAGGGTTGTTGATCCAGACCCGGGAATGGCTCTGGTTTCACTTCCTGACGCGATCAGAGTCTTTGGACCCACTTCCACAGGAGCTCTCACCTCACTCCCATAAAAATGATTTATGGGACCCTCACATGTCCAACAGCCTGAAAGATATGAGTATTATTTACATTTTAATCGAAAGCCTCCATCTGCAGCTCTGTGTGATCACATCAGAATAAAACTAGTCACGATGTTCTTAGAAGGTCTCCAGCTTTTAAACATATCATTGCTCGATGAAGCTTCAGTGTGTTTTATTGGGATGTATGAGATGGACCAAAACAAAGTTGTGTATATTGGTGAAAATCGAACAGAGGGTGGTTGTCCTGCTGGAAGGTGAACCTCCACCCCAGTCGCAAGTCTTCTGCAGCCTCTAACAGGTTTTTTCTCCAGTTTTGTCCTGGATATTTCGCTCCATCCGTCTTTCCATCAGCTCTGACCAGACTAACCATCCCACTGGAAAGAAAGCATCCCCACAACATGATTCTGCCACCACCATGTTTTTCCATGGGGGATGGTGGTCAGGGTGATGTTCAGCCTTGTTGTCCTGCTCATGTGGTGTAACTATTTTTGCAAGGACTTGTTAGTTCATCCCTTGATCCAAAACCTGTAGGACCTTATTGAGTTTATCAGCCTTTCATAGTATTGTCTTTATTCTTTTCCTTTCACTCGTCCTGTTTTAGGTTTCCAACTTTTTGGGACCCAGGTTGGGCCAAACTTCAGCTGTTGGACCGATTCCTTCACATTTAACTCTAGAATAGTTTGATATATGGAGGAGGTCATGGTCACTGCAAGGTGCTGAGGTCCAACTTCAGAGAGGATTATCTGGGACATCCACTCCTGGGAGGAGTAGCAGCTATTTCAAGTGTTTTTCTTTCAGGAATAATCAGAAAATGGATCCCAGTGAGGCATTAATATTGCTCACATGTTGTACATAAAGTCTGTTCAAGCAATCGGAGACAAACAAGAGATCGTTAGTTATGCTGGGTTCCTCCTTCCATTTATCCTCTTCCTGATCTGCTGTTCATCCTCAGAGTGTTTAAACTGTTTATCTGCTGCTCAGGTTGCAGAAACTCTCACTTTCTGCAGGTTTCAGGGGAAAACGAAAGAGAAAACAGCTTAAAGGTGAAAGATTCAGTCTGAGAAGTGGAAATATTGTGGCACAGCTCATACACTCCCGTCATCTGATCTGTATGGAAGAGTGGCAGCAGTGTGCCACAAGCCATAAAAGTGGAGGACACAGTAATGCCCCTTTTCCACTGGCTCGATTTGGCCCTACCCGACTCATCTCGGCTCGCTTTGAGAGCGTTTCCATTACTGTTTTTTCCGTACCGTTTTCGTTTCGTTTCAGTGCAGGGAAAAGTTAATAAAACTCAAGAGACTACAATAATATTAAGGACCAGCAGGCCGAAGCAGGCCTCTGTGGACGGAGCAGGTCATACATGTAGTTTTACCATTTAGAGATCATAAACCAGCCTGAAGGCTGACAGGAAACAAAAAGGTGAAAATCGGCTTTCTGAATTACAAGCATGTAGTTAATAACATCCTAAACCAGCTGATCACACATAAAATCAGCTGTTCAGACGCACAAACATTTCCTCCAAAACACATAAAACAAATCCACCATGAAACAACGTGTTTGGTTCAGACATTTATTGACGGTCCTTAAGCGAACCAGCGTCTGCAGGAGGAGGGAGCAGCAGAGAGCAGCTGCCTGTAATCAGACTGCCTTCATCGGGTCAAACGGGAAGAAGGATTTTTAGAGATGCTCACTTTCAGAGTACTGCACTGCTTTGTTTTGTTCAAATGAAATCCTAATAAAATACACTAAGGTTTGATTATGTAACATGGCGAAATGTTTAAGGCGTAAATACTTTTAGGAAGACATGTCAAGTTTGAAGGTGGTTGTTATTGTTGCTTCACTTCACTTCCTGGTGATATTTCTATTTATTTCCACTTGCTTCAATTTTTTGCTTTTCTAAATTCATGCAGAAAGAAAATAAAGAAATGCACATTGACCTAAGACTTTTGCACACCATTTTTGATGCCAGACATTGGACCTGAGCTACAGCTGCATCTGGGATGTTCTGATGGTCAGGACCAGGATGCTCCAAAGCTACAACTGCAGCTGAAATGTTAAACACAACTCTCTTCTCATTATGCAGATTTAACCTGTAGAGCTGCATTCTGGGAATTGTAGTCTGTCACACCCAAGGTGAAGAATTGTATCAACTGGGTTGTTTGAGTGAGTGGAGGTGTTTGACAGATGGAGGAGGGGTTGGACCCGGCTGCAGTCACACGGCCTCCGCCTCCCATGGCTGCAGGGCTCAGCACCTCACATGAGCTGCATCACTGCTGGATGCAGATAAACGATTCATTCTCAGCTGCTCCAGCGGCTCAGATCCTCCAACTGAAAGGGATGAGCGATAAACGAGGCGCCACAAGCCTGGTGGCAGATAATAGGATCAGGGGAAAGTTGGAGAAACTTCTGACACTGGAGGTTTTTATGAGCATTTGGGGATTTCTGAGCATGAGATCTACATTAATGAAACATCATGGTTTGTCATGGGACTGTGAGTGCAGCTCATACCATAGTTTAGATGTTGCACAATAAGCTTCCGTGTAATGGGTGGGACGCCGGTGAGAAAAGGTGATTAAAAAAAACACTTAGGATCAATAAAAACAGCTGCTGCAGTTTGTGTCGTCTTCAACAAGGAATCGTTCATATTTAATATTTGTCTGCTTGTCGTTGAGAAATAATGTCACACAGGAAATAATAACGTGTTTGGATCTGCTTCTGATCCTTGCGATTGTTTCTATCTGAACCTTTTAGATTAAATCTCCAACGACTGGAGGCATAAAAGCTACACCTGTTCCCCAAATGGACTTTGAGTTTCAGTTTCCTGCCAGATGCGTGTTGAGCAATCTGTTGGCTGGAGGCGGTTTGTAGGTTCAAGTTAAACTGGCAGATCTAAGGTTACAGAAGCTGAGGATTTCCCCACTGATGTTGGTAAATGTGTGTTTTCCTTCCTGTGGGCCAGGATGAAACGACACCAGCACAAAAAACGACGTCTTTCAGGCTGTTGGACGCTGATGTGTTTAGTCTCATCTGAAGTCAGGCAACAGCTGTTTATGCTGCTTTAGAACGGAGGCCTAACAGTCTGCATCCATCTGTGAAGCATGGTGGAGGTGTCATTATGGTTTGGATCTGGATATAAACTGAAAATGAAAGAAACTCGATCCAGCACCAACTGTAACTTGATACGTGGTCAACCAGTGGGCCCAGTGGGTCTGTTTTTACACCAGAACCACATTGGCCAAGCCGCACTGATAAGTGCTTTGCTCAGGGGGGGATAGAAATGTAGCCGGGGAGGAAGCAGGAATGGAACCCATGACTGAGCCAAAGTGTCGCTGTCCTGTCTCCATCGCTTGTTGCTGTGATTGTCTCGGTGTCTGCAGATTCTGGACCGTGCATCCAGACTTTAACCCCAGATGACCTCTGTCTCCACTAGACCTCACACATATGTAGACATTCACACACATGTTGCATGTTCAACCAGTTGATCTCAAACATGTTTCAGACGAATTAAATGACCAGAAATGTTCCTAAACTTAAAGGCAGATGAAGTGTTGTAGCTCCTCTCCAGTAGTTCTTCACTCTGGCTGAATGCCTCCGTGTTTAATGGGGCGATTTGTTCAATTATTAACTCCTCCTCTTCCTCTGCAGGCGTCCTTCCTCACAAAGAAGCTTAACATCACAGGCAAGAGGGTTAACCTGGCCATTTGGGTAAGACTCTCTCTGATGCTGGGTTCGTGCCACCATCGTGATGCATTCAAGAACAAAACTGTAACCTGATCTTGTGTGTTTGCAGGACACGGCAGGTCAGGAGCGTTTTCACGCGTTAGGTCCCATCTACTACAGAGACTCCAATGGAGCCATTCTAGTGTACGACGTCACAGACGAAGACTCCTTTCAGAAGGTAACGATCAATATTTAGTCTTCTAGGTCAACAGTTCTTCAGGCTTTCTGCCAGACCGTCTTCTGTTGGAGAACTGTTCCCAAAAACAGAATCCTGACTCTCTAAAAGATTCGGGAGTTTGTAGAAATTAGGGAATCTGTTTTCCAGACTCTGAACTGATTCTTTATTTTTTAAGACATTCCTGATTTTGAACATGGTCTATATTTTGAACCAGTTCCCGACATCGAACAGAGTTTTGTGTTTGATCCCAGAGAAAACACCAAAAATAGGACTTGAGCTTCAGCAAGATGTTTTTCAAGGAGCTGTTGACTGAAAACTTGGTTTTTCTCAGAAAAACTTCTATAAAAATCTGAGGAAACCATGGAGAAAGACCAAACGCAGACCCTGAGAGATGCATCACCCACTAGTTGATTTTCTACTTTATCCCAGGAGAATCTGGCTGTTAGGAAGTAAAATTTGTGAGGACCACCAAATTACTCAGGACCACAGCATGAAGATGGAGAGGTGACATGCAGGTCTTCCAAGGTCATCTTCACTTTTATTAAAAGGAGAAAATGTGGAGTTATCACTCTTCTCCATCCCATTAGTTCTGCTCTACAGAACAGTAAACACTGGAGTGAGAGCGCCCTCTGCTGGAAACACCGGGAATCATCTCAGGCTTTTCTTTCCTGAAAAACATGTTTTCATACCAAAAGTTAGCGAAGCAGAAACTGCCTGATGTTCCGGTAAGAAGAGATTTAAAACAAGCCGGATTTACTAACAGCAACGAGTCCAGAAGCACAGTTTATCTGAAGCTTAAAGAACTACAAAATATCGGTGGTGTCCTTTTACGTTCTCATTGTGTTTGTGTTTTTCCAGGTGAAGAACTGGGTGAAAGAGCTGAGGAAAATGTTGGGAAACGAGATTTGTTTGTGCATAGTAGGTGAGTTACTGCAAAAATGAGCAAAGAGAAACATTACCAACAGAAACTTTAATATTTACTGAGAGGAAAATATCAGTGAAACTGATGCCTCTGATGTGATGTTGGCAGGTATGATTGTGTTTATTTCATCACTTGTTGTTTAGGTCAGAAGAGAAGTAAGGAGTCAGATAAAACTGAACATATCAGCAGAGGAAAACATCATGGCGGCTCAGAAAACTGTTCATTATCATCTGGATTTCAGGTTAAAGAGAAACTTTGAGTTTGTTGTGTTGCAGCTGGTGTCTTGGCTGCTGCAGCTCTGGCTTCATGGGAGGATGTTTTCCAGTGTTTTAACTGGATTAAATTGTGGCCATCATGTGTTCGGACCAGATTAAATATGCAGTTTGGAAATGTGATTCAGCTGGTGGATGAAGGAGCCGCAGTCTCATAACAGCTGTTTGTGTTTCATTCATGGAGTTCCCAGTTTGTGTCTTTAAGACACTTAACCTGCTGATCAGGCAGCATCAGTGGACCTTGGTCCACCCTTCACAGCAGTTAGAGCTGCAGGTCTTCTGGGGTTTGTCTCCACCAGCTTTGACTGAAATGTTTCCCCATTCTTCTTTGTAAATCAGTGAGACTAGACGGAGAGAGTCTCTGAACATCAGTCTTGCCACAGATCGTTAGTTCGATTTAGACCTAGACTTTGACTAGACCATTGTAACACTTGAATCTGCTTTGATCTAAACCATCCCATTGTATCTCAGGCTCTATGTTTAGGTGGTTGTCCTGCTGAAAGGTGAACCCCCATCCCAGTCTTCTCCAGCCTCTAACAGGTTTTCCTTCAGGATTTTCCTAGATTTAGCTCCATCCATCTTCCCATCAACTTGGACTCGCTTGAAAATCTTTTTGACTG
Organism: Crenichthys baileyi; assembly: GCA_036173005.1. Taxonomy (NCBI): domain Eukaryota; kingdom Metazoa; phylum Chordata; class Actinopteri; order Cyprinodontiformes; family Goodeidae; genus Crenichthys; species Crenichthys baileyi. Next base: position 110,534 of record JAHHUM010002409.1, read on the forward strand.
CATTATTTTTGTATGCAGCTAAAAAAGATGTAAAGAAAAGTGAAATTCTTTACAAGCAGAATTATATTTAACTTGTTAACTTGTCCAAACTGTCAGTTAAAGTTGTAGTTTTTGTTGTTGAAACCAGAGGTTTGCTGGGAAGTTTTGTAAACGTGATATTTCTGTACTTGTGATCTAGTTTAATAATTATAAACCACTGGTTGATTCAGCCTTGTCAGACACCACTGGATCTTTAGAAAACTACTGGAAATCTACCTGGTTGTAAAGCAGCCATGTTTATCATGTGAAACGTTTATGTCTCTGCAGGTAATAAAATAGATTTGGACAAAGACAGAAACGTCTCAGTGGAAGACGCTGAGAGGTGAGGAGCACTGGGCGAAATCAACAACTACTCATGCCGAGCTGTTCTGCTGCAAGCAGACAGATGGCGCTGACGAGTCTCTCCCTGCTGACCTCTGTCCTCTGTTTCTGTGCAGTTATGCAGAATCGGTGGGAGCCAAACATTACCACACATCAGCCAAGCTAAATAAAGGCATCGAGGAGCTGTTCCTGGACCTGTGTAAACGTAAGAGCAGAGCTGAATCTGATCCTGTTTCAGCAGCACAGAGATTTTTGGTTTCTCCGGGTTCTAACACCCAGTTCAGCTGTAGATGTTCGTATCAAGCGGAATGTTGCAGAAATTAGGTAAATGTGCAAAAATATTTCATTTCAAGACAACAAGATCAGGTTTTTGAATTGAAACAAACCAAAGATCAGAGCAGGAACAATATGAGATTAAAGCTGCAGATTAGGGACTCATCATCTCCTCTTCCTCGGTCCTATCTTAGTCTTCTGCATTAAAACCAAACTGCACACAGTTTACCTGTAATAAGTTTGGTTTGGTCCCTCTGCCTATATAAGATCAGCTCCCAATTCCTTTTAACTTAGCCAAACTGAATCAGTTCACGTTCATAGTTCACCAGCTAAAGTTTGAACTGAATCCCAGCCTGGGATTTGTCATGTTTTCCCTCGGTTCTTTCCGGGTACTCCATCATCCTTTAGGTTACCTTTAGGTGTGAGAGTGTGTGTCCTGTGTTGTTTTGGGAAAATGTCTCATTGCATATTTTTAAAATAATTTTACAGCCATAAAATCACATTAAAGTGAGTCAACCCACCATGATGCTGCTTTGTTATTCAAACCTCGATTCTGTTTGAGCGCATTAGCTGACAGAAATCTTCAGTCATGGAAATTTGACCGGTCTGAGTTTTTCCTTCAGTTGTTCACCTTCAGGACGGTTGGAGAGAGGAGTATGAAGCAGCATCTTCTCTGCTCGCCTTCGCTTTCTCTACTATTCATGAGCTAAACTAAATAGGGCTACATGAATCCTCTCAGTGCAACCTGGTGGTTTTACGGGTTGAAGCTTAAGCCTTCAGTTAATATCTGAAGGTGCCATAGTCTTATTTTAAAGTGAGGGGAGGCACACAGGCCTAAATTACCAACATAAGTCCTCACAAAGCTGCTGGCGCAGATCACTCAGCAGACACTAAGCGCCGTTTTTACTCTCAGATGTCAAATCTTAAGAAAATCATTGTCACGTCTCTGCTGGATGTTTGACTCAAAGCCACCAAAGCATGAAGTCATCCAGTCATATCTCCTGGTTGTCAAGGTTCTGCCTCCCTGGGTTACAGTTAATGGTTCCGATCCGGCCCCAAACCAACCACTTTGTTCTTTTTAGTTTTTTAGAGGCTGACAGATGAGAGATTTTTACTCTCTAAGCACTTTTTAGACAGTCTTCCAAGCCTAAACCTCCACCCAACTGAACCATCGGTTGCTGTTGCCTTCACGTCTTCGTACTCTGTTCTTTTTTATAAGCAAGAAACTTTCCAGGCAGCACTTTCTAATTCCTGTTTTTCCCTCAGGGATGATGGAGACGGCTCAGGCGGAGGAGAGAGCAAAGGGCAACGGAGCCAGCCAATCAGCATCAAGTAGGCGGGGTGTACAGATCGTCGACGACGAGCCGCAGGCCACGCCCGCCGGAGGATGCTGCTCCACTGGCTAACACACACACACACCACACACACACACACACACACACACACACACACACACACTGCCTGCATACATAAAACCAACACACACGTTTATCCGTCTGTCCTCCAGTTCGTCCGCTCAAAAATATCTCTGCCTCTGCTGCTGAGGATCATGGGAAATCATATTTAAGTTCGTTTCATCTGCTCCTAAATGAAAACCCTTCAGATTTATCCGAGTGTGCTTTTGTAGCACTTTGATCTGTGTAACGAGTCTGTATCTTCAAACAGCTGCTCTGTAACATTAAACATGGCGGCTCCTGGTTTGTTTTCAGTTGTTTGGGGACTTGGCTGCTGTACTGACCTTCATTAACTTTCATCTGGGAGTAAAAACATGTTATTAAGGAGCAAACCGGCAGTCAATGGTGCAACGGCTCCACCTGCTGGGCGAATGTGACAGAAACCTTAAAGGAGAGTTCAGAGCTTTTCTTTTAATCATTTGCGAGTAAAAATGCAGACACACCCTCAATGTTCCAGCAGCTTCTGTGGAACGAGTCAGGAAACGTTTATTTACATTTTTTTCAGCTACTGAGCATGCTCCGTAGCTGCAGAACTACAGACGCTGGGTTTGCTCTGCTGGAAAAAGCTCTGAGCTCAGCCTTTAACGTGTTCAGGTCACTTATCAAGTATAAAGCATTCACTAAATAACTCCGTACATAAGCAGGAAGTGAACTGGTTCAGCTGTGGAAGTTACTGCTAGGATTTTTATTACATTTTATGAACTGTGTAAGAAAATCTATTTTAGACGAACAGACGGAGGAAACTCAGCTTCATAAACTTAATAGTAACTGATTTCTGCTCCTATGTTATTCCTCTTTTTTGATTTGTAACTTTAAAAGACGTGTTGCCGACAGAAAATCACACATGGATGGAAATAATGATCAGTTGTCAGATATTTTAATTGTTAATAAAAGATGTAAAAACAAAAAGTGATGTATTTGTCTAAAGGGGTCCAGTCTGTGACGACTGAAGCAGAAAAATACAGCTACACCTATAAATGTTTGCATTTTTCTTGCTCTGTTTTCAGTTTGATTTATTTTGTTTAACTTCAGTTTGATTTTGGAGAAACGTCTGGTTGCTAAAAGTTTAAACAACGAAACCCTAAAGCTTTTTATTCTGTCAGTTTTAAACACTGAATCAGAGCTGCAGCTTTTCTCTTCAGATCAGTGATTTCTGCTCTGAAACACGCTGAAATATTTAAAAACACCCAAAATTACATCGAAAGATGACTAATTTCTCCAAGATTAAAAATATTTTTTTACATTTAAAGAGGAAATCTAACAAAAATAATAACATAAAAGAAGCTGAAATGAACAACAATGTGCATTTATGTCTAAATAAATGTGTTGTGTTGATGTGCCATTATTAATTATTGTATGAGGAATCTCCCCGCTTGGCTCTGCTCCTCTTCATCACTTAACGTTTTGATTTTCTGACTCCCAGAACAGAGAACCTAAAACATGCATGTTTGATTCCTGTAAACAGCTTTGTTTGTCTCACTTTTAAACTAAATAAAATAATTTATTTTACAGTGATGGAAATCTGTTTGAGTCTCTGCTTCTCTTTGGAAACGTCTTGCTTTCAAAGTAAAACTTCCTGACAGAACAATCCTGTAAAAAAACGTTTAAAAATAAATGATTAAACCAAAGACAGCGGTTGTTCTGAGCTACCACCCATCACCTTCCACTTATCTCTTCCCACCGGCACCCTCCAGCTCCACCTGGAGGATCCCAGGAGGTTCTCGGTTCAGAAGAAAAACACAACCAGCCATTTTATTAGGGACACTTTGCTAATGGAGAGTTGAACCCATTTTTGACCTCATATCTGCCTGTGTGATCAAGAGGATATTGTTTATCAGCTTGTTTAGCTTTATTAAATCTCTGGCTCTGATGCTGCTACCCTCTACAGACCTGTGCAGAAGATCTACAGCATCCTGCTGCAAACACTGAAGGCTCTAAGCTCTAAAAGTAATGCAAGCATTTGTATTTTACCTTTCTTTGAATGCACTAACATTTGTAAATGCTAAAATGTTCTTTCAGCAAATAACAGTTTGGTTTATGTAGGAAGAACAAAAAGACTTCCAATGTCACTGAAGAGAGGAACACAAAATGTAAACATGTTGATGCTAATCACAGAGGGGACGAAGAGCTTCCTGTTTGTTCTTGAGACGTAGAGCTCATCAGTTCACTTAAAACAGACGTAAAACCCAATTTATATTTTGGTTCTGTACAGTCGTGCCTCCTGGTATTGAGAGACACGACAGGTTTTCCTTAATCATTTCTGTGTTTGAAAGTTTACAGCTGAACCTTCTTGTTGGTTCCTGTGTTTGACCTTTTGACCCCTGTCGTGTTCTTTGAAAATGTCAGCTATGTGGACTTTGAGACATAGTTGTTTCTTTGGTTCTCACGGGATTGAAAAGTGGTATAAAAACAGAGTTGAATGAACAATTTGACAGCAATATGTTTCAGGCTGCATAAAATTAACAGAAATCTTTGTTCAACTCAACAAAAGACATATTTCTCTACAGCAAAAGGCAGTAAGGCTTTGTTATGGAAAAAATCATATTTACCAAAGGAGATCGATGATCATCACTCAATCGGCTTTAATAATTTAGCCTTTCCAGCTGTTTCCAGCATCAGCCATGTGTTGCTAAGCACAAAGAACACCTCTTCCTTTCATCAGCAATGCAAAAACCCATGTGGTCTGGCACCCCCTGTAGGGAGAGCAGATATGAGAATTAAGTTAATTCTCACCCAGACGTCTTGACTCCTCTGCAATAAATTTTCCCTTCATCATGTATTCTACAGCGGGGGTTAAAGGAGCAGGAGGGGAAGTCAGGACAGAGAGGGTGTCACCTCAATTAGCACAAAGACACTTTATACATTTTCCATTTCAGCTTCTTCCTCCTTTTTTTTTACCAGTAAGCAAAACATTTCGTAAATATGTATTTTACCATTGTGTATCAGTTAGTTTTTCTGTCAAGTATTTTTAACAATTATGAACAATAATAACCCTGAAATCTACTAATCTTTGGTGTATTTATCTGAAATTCAGTTCATTAACCTTTAAAGATTTCTAAGTGCCTCCTACATCGGTTGATTGTGGTTCTGATCCACGTTTCGGCAGGTAGACTCCGATAAAAAATGTACATATTTTGGGCCCTGTCAAACCTGCAGGTTGAACATTTATTGGAGTCGTATCTCCAAATGTTCCCAAGTATTTTCTCCAAATTGATGTAGACAACACAGAGGTGGTTGTTTTTGGTCCAAAGAATGTTAACAGGGTTAGAGATCAGGAATCAACTACACTCTAATCTGGCTAGCAACCACAAAGCCTGTTAGAAAGACATATTATCATGGAACACATTTTTAGCATTACATTAAGCCTGCAAAAAAGGTTTCCAGACCCAATCAAAACATGGGAAAACTGGTGCATCCCTTTATATTCTGTAGATTATTGAATTGGCCTAATTAATCACTTAGGCAACTGTAGCTTATTCAAAACGCTGCTGCCAGAGTCCTGACCAAAACCAAGAAATTGGATCATATCACACCATTCCCAATTTGTAAAAGGATAAAATGGGAAAACTTATTGTTGAACTGAGTGGTCTTGAGTCTAAATACATCTTAGAGGTGGTCAGGTATGAACCATGAGGCTGCAGATTTTCTTGGTTTTTCATTCTATTTAAGGCACCATGCTGTTCCTGAAACAGAATGACTTCAATTAATACTTTAACAGATCTAAGAGACCAACTCTATGCCTGTTCTTATATAAACCTTGTTATTCCTTTTAATAAATGAGAAATCTGCCATTGCTTAGACCTTGTTGTCAGATTTCTCCTCTCTGCAGAGATAAACAGTCTAGGACTGTAAGAGTTAACTTAGGCATCTGGTCAAGGACCAGCAGTAAATTATCTACACTGCCCAGGACTGCAATAGCTAATCTGGTCTAAGACCAGAGGGTGATTGTTTTAAATATTGCAAAAACCTGAGATTTGCAGTAACTGTTGGCTTCTTTAAATCGGGACTGGAAACATTACTGTTCACTACATCTATCCAATAAAGGTCAAAGATGACTTTATCTGTTTATTTTCATTGTGTCTTGTCTCTTTTATTTGTTTTGAATTTCACTTCATTACTCTTTTTATGTAATGCTGAAAATATTCTGTTCTTTTTAAACATATTTCTTGTTTACAATGATTTTTTTTAAGCTTTGTTCCTTTATTTTCCTGTAAAGTAGTCTAGATTAGCTTGTTCATGAATGGTACAGATCAAAATGCAGACCAGTTGCTTCTCTAAGACTATTGCTGATCTCTTTCCATCTTGACATTGTTTTACTACCCATGTGTTTCAGACAAAACCCAGATTTTGATTCAACTCAAAGGTAGTGAGTTTATGTTACTTAAATGGGTCTAATTTATTGATATTACTTGTTAATTCAGATTAAGCTGAACTTTTCCATGTCCTTTTCATTGTAATTGTATTTTTAAGTCCTTTTAATAGTTTCAGCTCAAACTGAGTTTGTATATCATTTCTTTACATTAATTGTTATTTCTGAGTAAACTAATTTTAATGGCGTATTTTAGTGTAATTAAATGTTTGAGCTCAAACAACCCAAGTTTTTCCTGTTAACAACACATTAGCCTCCCCCACCTTCCAAAAATCTAGTTTAAACCTGTTTCAACAGAGGTTCGCTGATGAAACCACACTGTGATGGTACACGGGTGATGGCGGGGGTAGGGCTTTGTCTTGTAACCCATGGGTTACTATTTCAAACCTTCATGAAAGACATATTTAGAATTTCAATAAGTGAAGAAGTTAGGTCAATTTGAATAAACAATTTTATTTAATTGTTCAAACTAAGTATCTTCAGTTACTGTAATTTGCTATTAGTCCATTCAGCTCAAATGTTCTATTTCATTCCATTAGGGGCTCAAGTACATTGAACATAGTCCACTTCACCCATTTAACTAATTCTTCATTACTTAAAACATTTAAGGCAATGAGTTACCTTGAGTTTTTAAAGTAGATTCTACTTTTATGGGTTTGCAGTGCAGAGGTGTCAAAAATATTTTGCACCATGGGCCAAAATTGTTAAATTGAAAGTTCTCAGGGTCATACAACTCCCACCCCCAACCCCCCAACTTTTGTGAATTTGTTTCTTTTTACCTGGTCTGCAATAAATTAAACTTGCAATATTTTATTAAAACAAGGTAGAAAAGACTGTTTTGAGATTATTTTCAGCAATGAAAACGGGAGCCTACTCCTCCAACCCTTGTTTTATTGAACCAAATATAATAAATGGCTGTGTGCTCTAATCTGTTACTGATTAATACGTTGATGGATGTTTTTTCTCTTCTTACTGTGATGTTAAAATGAAAGCAAGATGTTAACTTATCAGGGAAAATCTTGTCCTAAACATGACAGAAAGTGTCCATCTGTATCAGCTAAATAGTACCATTCTTGAGCTGTGGTTAGGGGCCACAATAAATCATTCTAAGGGCCGCAAAGGGCCCCCAGACAGGCCGCGCTTATTACACCCCTAACTGAAAACCTGGAGCTGATAAACAATAATCTTCCTTTTTAACAATCAGCTGAATAAAAACAAGAATTTCTTTAGTATTTTTGTCTTTTGTGACCCCAGATTAGAAGAAAATATTAGACCAAAATAAAAATCAAGTCCAAGGCAACACTTTTATGTTATTTTTTCCGCCCAGCACTGCAGAATAAAAACGGCTCCTTTCTCTAGACGCTGACTTACATAAAGATGACGAAGGAAATAAAAATGCTATCAGTTCATAGTTCCCGTAACTCTGTCCCAGTCAAAATGGGAGCTTTCCATTCTCCGTCCTGTAAATAATGAGTAATCCTTTGTTTCAGCCGCCACCGGAAGCGACCATCCTGGAAGCCCCGCCCCCTCTTATATAAGCCAGAGCCAACCGCGATGTTCCTGCTTGTCTCTGGTCTCTGCTGTCGGAGCTCATCTGGGCTCGAACTTTAGCATTAAAGGTTGTTTTTTTCTGGTACCGTTTACAGCCGCAGAGATGGCTCAGATAAACAGCTGCCTCAAACGAACCTTCATTGTGTTCAACTTCTTCTTCGCGGTAAGTTGGCGTGTTTTAAAAACTGGAGAAAATGATTAAGGATCCATTAGAATTTAAAAGTGCGTAGTTGAAACTGGAGCCATGTAGCTCTGTTTATGCTACTTTACTACACCTTAATAACCCGTTGAAACATTTAAAAGCTCTTACATTCAAACAAACTGTAATTTGATGCTTAAATCATGAGTTTTCAGAGTTATAAATTGTTATTTATATAGGAGATTTTTTATCGGTCCAAAGATGGAATAGCTTAGATGTCTGGATCTTCAGTGGGTGGAAAGAAACTACATCACTGTAGAATCACCCAGTTCCGGTTCGACTGGGATTAGGTGTTTTACATGGCCTGTAGAAAAAAAGAGTGAAACAGGCCATTATTTCTACATGATCAGACACTAACTTTAACTTCTTTACCTTAAAGTCTGACATGATCTGTTTATTCCTATTATTTTACAGCTTTTTGCGGCTGATTTCCTCTAGATTATAAAATGGTTTTGGTTTCTGTTCCTTTTTTAAGATACAAATCAGCTGTTTCGCAGAAACGGTTGATTTTGACTGTAGTTTTTTGTGGATCGGGTTGATTTCTTTGTGTGGTTATGAAACCGGACCTGTTGGTTTGATCGGGTTACCTGCTGGCACTCATGTTTGCTCAGGGCTGCTGCCACAGACTCCAGCTTTGTGTAACTCTTCAAACAGGCCTTCCCGGTTGCACATACTGGGTAATGTGAGCCGCAGAGCTGCATTTTTAGGTCCTGAACTAACATAAAAGTGTTAAACTCCAACATTAAAGCCATTAAAACTGAAATTTGGGATTTTTTTTGTGTAATCATGTGGGTTGTAGAGCTTTACAAGCTCACAGACGGGGGAAACCGCTTTTTTGTGTTTAAAATATGTGCTATGACAGAGCAGAAGGCTGAAAAATCTCTGTGACCTTGTTTAATTCTCAGCTTTGAATATGAGATACAATCCTAGCTCCTAAATTCTGTAGATTATTTTAAACCCAGTTTACAATCTGAGAAACCTTTTATTTTATTTGTGAGAGTTTGAAGACATCTTTTAGAATCGAGGTCAACTCTGATGAGCCTCAGTTATGAATCTAATTCATAAACATGTCCAACCTGGACAGTTTTGTCCCACACCGAGCAAAGATTGTTAAAGCAACCATTTCAGGTCTGTAAAAAAGCTTCTTAATGTGTTTAAAACTGTTTATTTTCATAGCTATTTTCCAGTCCAGTTTTCTGCATTGTTCTACACCGTCTCCAGATTGTCCACCAGCAGGATGGATTTAAGTAATCAGGTCTTTCTTTTAGATTATCGGAGGAATCATCATCGGCCTCGCTGTTCTGTCTCAGATCCTCACCAGCGCTGAAGAGGATCAAAGTGTAAGAGCTCACACTGTGTTTCATAAACACAAAAACTAAAGTTGGCTTAAAAATATAAATGTATATGTGTGCTGTCGCCCCTGGTCCCTGCAGATGGAGGGTCGGGGCATGGGCCTCATCGTTCTCTATGTCATGGGTGCCATCACCATGCTGCTCGGCCTCCTGGGAGCCTTTGGGGCTTACAAGGAGCAGAAACTGTCTCTGGTTGTGGTGAGTGCTGGCAGGAGCAGTTTCAGATCTAATAGGATGTCGTAAGTTTGGATTTACCAGCCATTTGAGATGTTGCATCATGCAGGAGTCCTTATTTCGAAACAAAAGTGACGTGTTTGTTGAATCGGGCTCCGGTCTGAGGGGGGAAATTAAACAGGAAGCAATAAAAAGTCTGTGTTAGATGAGCTTCAGGAACGTCTGTGATCTGGTTTTTCAGACTGGTTTATATAGTTAGGAAACATTTATTTAGAAGTTCTTTAGAAGATCGTGATTTGAAACTCTAGAAAAATCCTCTGAGGGCAGACGCTATGCCCTAGTTAACAACGTGATCCAGTTTGTTGCATAAATAACAACATTTAGTTCAAGCCACTAAAGAACGAGGAGGAGTTGTGAACAGGAGTCAAAATTTGATCTTTGCTGTGGAAAAATAAGATCTGAAGATGTTCCTTTAACCGTCTCTGGTCCACATCCGGGTCAGCTCGGATGTGGACCAGTTTCTCTTTTAGATAACTAATAACTGAAAAGCTTTTTGCTGTTTACTCCCAGTATACCAGCTCTTCCAACCACCTAACTGACATGTGGATTTAATTTTAATTCTGAACTGTGAGAAAAACATTTACAAATCTGAGTTTAATTGGTTTGTTATTCACTTTAAAAAATGACCAGGATGCGATTATTAATTTCTGAGGTCAGCAGTTGTCCAGGAGGGCTTAAATAAAGTGGATATTGTTGTTCAATTCTGCTCTGGATTGTTTGTTTTTCTGCAGTTCCTGGTCTGCATGGTCATTGGAGCTTTCTTGATGATCCGAGCAGGAATCCCTGCAGCCATCGCACGTCCTCAGGTAACATCCCTGTTCCTCCACGCAGGAGAGGAGGTCCAGCAGGAGCAACTAACTGGAAATAACAGTTTCATTTTTGTACTTTTTGCCAGTAAACCGTAAACGTTCAGCAGTGAATTTAATTAAATCTTAGGACTCATTAACAAAAAAAAAAAATCTAATTTGACTTTATTTGGCTTTAAATGTCCAGAAACTGTTTTCAGACAAATTTAAGTTGAAAATGATTCAAAAACTCACATTTATATATTATAAAACAGGATAAAGTGACAATTGTCACACTGGCACAGTGTTTTTGTTTCCTTTTCTATATTAAGACTGAAATGTTGTAATATTACGTAGATGAAACTGTAAAACTTAAATAATTTGATCTAAATAAATAAACACCAGAAATGGATACAACCCTGGAAAATAAGTTTTGAAAATTTTTTACAGCAAACAAACTTTACTCTAGAAAATTATGATTAAATGTTTCTTTCTCCCTTCCAAACTACTAACCTTTAATTTATTAGTTAAATCAGTGATTTCATAAAGAAATATTAATTTCTTGGGATTCCTGAACTTCTTTTTTCCTTTTCAGACTCATTTATTTCCAGTCTGGTTTGCCTGTGACTGCAGATGTTCCGGTGGTTTTCTGCTCGGCGTCGTTTCTGCCGGTGAATAAATCCCTGCTGTTTGCTTGTTTGTAGGTGGAGGGAATCCTGGAGGAAAAGTTCAGGGATCTTCTGCCTCTCAACTCCGCCTCGTTCCAGGTGAAGCACATGGCCGACACCCTGCAGACTCAGGTGAGATGTCAACCTGCTTCTCCAGCGGAGGACTGTGATCTAGTCCTCCTTCAGAAACAAGAAAACCACTGAGCGTAAGACACCTTCCGAGCAACCTTCTGCGTGTGGTTTAGACCTTTCCACTCACCTCTCTGCTCATTCTGAAAGCATCTGAGCCCACAGAGATGTTTGTGGAGCATTCTAACTCCACAGCCTCCCACCTGGTTTATTTCTGGTCAGTTAAAAAAAAAACTGCTTGAGAAACCTTCTGCTTCAGTCCCAGAGACACCAGTTGGTAGACAGGTGTTCCTCGGGCATCTGATTGGCCGACCAATGGCTCAGGAATTATTTTATTACTAACCGTCAGGCAGCCATCGTTCCGCTGTGTAAAACTCTTGGTTCTCTCTCATCACTTCCTGTTTTCCTGAAGGCGGCTGGACTTTTAACCGTCCCATCACTTCCACATTTTCTTGGACTAGAAGGTGAAACTGAACAGAAAGCAGAGCAAAACAACTGATCTCGCTTATTTTCATGCTGTAACATCGGATTGGGTCGTGTCAAAGCAGCAGCTGAAACTCGGTTTCTATAGTGTGAGAACATGAGTTTTCACGTTCTTGGTAGGAAAACCACAGTTTGGCCTACATTAAAGCTTCAAAGCAAACCACAACACGAAGGTTTTACTATGGGATGCTCAATACTAGATCCTACCACATCTGCACCCAATCATCACAGCCACAAAAAATAAAACAAGCTTACTTTGTTTTTGCCACCATCAAGTAAAATTAGCTTCAGTGCGTTTAAACGTCAAACCTGTCTGCTGCAGCGGGCAGGGAAACCCGAGGAAGGTTAAAGTCATCTGGATGGCCTCCATTTGTCCTCGGTTCTGTCCCCAGTCGTAGACATTTTACAGATTAAAAAAATAAAAAATAGTCAGATAAAATGTGGGTTAGTGATAATCCGCATTTTATCTCAATTATATGTTTCCTTGATATTGTTCAGCTCTAGTGGAAAACGGTCAAGTGAATTCACCCTGAGGTCGGAGAAAGCCCAACAGCTCATCTCAGACTTTTATCGAAGGGTTAAACGATGAAGCATCTTGTTTTCTGGGGTTCATGTGCACAAATGAGACCAAAGTAGAGCAAAGCACAGAGAAATGTCTCAAACCAACCTTATGCTCGGTGGTGGAGGGATGACGGTTTGTTTTGATGTTTAAACTGTGATGCAGCTACAAGCCTGAAGCTCAGTGTCCCTCCTGCTTCTTCTGTGGTTTCAGATGCACTGCTGCGGCCTGTTCAGCTACACAGACTGGAACGATGACATCCCCGCCTCGTGCCAGTGCTCCGCCGAGGACGAGGAAAAATACGAGTGCAGGATGCTCAGCTACTCTGTGAGTAACTGCTCTCTGGCTCAGTCAGACTCACGTGTTTAATCCACCTGGAGCCACTCATGTTTTTATGTTTACGTCTCTTCCAGTATCTCAGGCAGGGAAGGTCCATCTACAGCAAGGTCAGTAAACCTGAGCTTGGTTTAGCAACCTGAAAGTCAAATCCTGCGATTAGATAAAGTAACCGATGTTTCTCCGTCCTTCCTGCAGCCCTGCTTCCCCATCCTCATGCACTACGTGCTGCTGCTCGCTGACATCACGCTCGGGGTCATCTTCACTCTGGCTGCGCTGGCTGTGAGGACACCCTTAGTTTATTTAGACATCACTGCTGCAACACAACTGATTAAAACATTATTTTAAATTAAAACTGCTAATAAGACCTGCACTAGACTACTAGACCATTAAAATGAGTTAAGCTCTTCTCAGACGTGTGGAAAGGAACATTAAATTCTGTCGTTCTGTGCTTTTTAAGTCTATTCAAAGAGATTCATCTTGTTGAAGAAAAAGGAAAGTTTGCTTTTAAAATGTTTGGTATGAGATCAGCCTAAAAACATCAATTTAAAATATCAGAAACTGTTATTCAGATTAGATAGATTTGTGTTTTTAAGACACTTTAACCTTCGAGCTGAAGTTATGTGTCGAATTCCAGTCTTCCTCAGATTAGGCATTTTAATAAATACAGTGAAACTTCCCATCTGAAGGTTAAATTCCTCTGATGGAGACCAGGAATGTAAACAGACTATCGTTCTCCTGCCTCGAGCTGCTTCCACATTTCATTTCGGTTTCAGATCTGTAACTGAATAAGAGGAACATCAGAGAACGGCTGTTGTGGATTAAAGGTTTTATAACCTTTAATTTGTAGTCCTTCTGCAGTGAAAGCAAGCATTCCGTTTTAACCTAATTTCATACAAAAAGCAACCAAACGAAATAAAATCATGTTTTGAACTTTATTAAACCCGTTCCATCTCAGCTCAGCTAGAAAACGCCCCAATCTAAAACCTGTTGACGTTTCCGTTTATTTCCTCGTTTTCATCAACATCCTCTCACCGCTCAGGTTCTCGGCATGGTTCTGTCCTCCATCATGATCCACCAGCTGCGTCAGGCCAACAGAACCACCATCCTCCTCAGTGTTCCCTCCATCTTCACTCCAGGACCTCCAAAGTACCAGGAGCTGCACAACCCTCCTCCCCCTTACTAAAGGAGCATCGCCACTTTTCTGTCGTGCTAGCTTGGCGCTACACGGCGTCCTGCTTTTCCAGCCTGTTTTTTATTAAGGACTACATCTAAAGTGCCTTTCCTGCCTGTGAGGAGACCACGGCTTCATTTTCTAACAAGGGAGAAACTTCCCAGAGATACCTCTGGACCAGCCTTCATAGAATGGCTTTTAAACCACTGTTTAGTTTTAGTGAATAAAGTTTTAAAGTTGCTCTTCTGATTATTGGGGAAACAAAATAAATATATTTTTTAAAGGTTGGTTTTAATTCTCTGGGAGCTTTTCAGAAAAAAGTTTGTGGAAGTTTATTATTTTAAAGCTGAAATGTTAACTTCCTGTCCTGTTTGGTTCAGATTACTTAAAAAATAAAAGTTGAAGGATTGAGGAGGAAGCCATAACAAATGTCTTAATCACAGTGAAGAGTTTTATTCACCTGTTGTTACCTGATTTACTTTTCATATATTAAACATGTAGATTTGCTGCTTGTTGTTTAACCAAATGCCACTTTCAGCCTGCTGGTAGATTACAGTCACTGATTTTTATTTTTAATTAAATAAAATGTCAAAAGTGACAATGAATGTTGAAATACTTTGAATACCTTGAATATTTTCAATTTGTTTCTGCAAAACATGGAAAAAACTAATTTTACACGAGCTTAAAGGGAAATAAAATCAAATGAAATGGTGTGTTTGATGTCTGCTGAGCAGTGAAATGTTTCAAAGGTCTTCGGGTTTTTAGAGTTATTATAGAAGGCAGCACAGACCCCCAGATTATCCAATCAATCAGATTATTAATGGATCATATTTGGGATCAGGTATTCCTATGACTGGAGCAGAACTTTGGGTTCTGCTTGTAAAGTCATGGGGGAAAAAGGCTCAGTCCAGTTAGAGAGAAAAACTAAGTACACCCTTCCATTCTTTATATGATTTAAGGAGGAAGAAACAGGCAGCTGCTGCTGATCACATGCATTGATATATCAGGATGGCCGCCTCTACAAAAGCAATTCGCTGCTCTGGAGCACAAAAGGTTGTGTTTCATCAATGACAAGATGGAAAGACATCAGCAATGAGCTTAAAGAATTAATTACCAGTTAATCTAGGAAGGTTTATAAAGATATTTCCTAAAGTCCCTAATTTTACAGAGAGGAAGATCATTACTGAGAGAAACATTTAGACAGCTGAAAATCTCCCCAAGGGTCGTCATCCTGTCCAATTAACCCCAAGGTCAGAGCATGAAATGCTCAAAGAAATGAGCTACAAGCTTCATGTCAGACTCTATAGGGCTCAGTGCGTTAAAGTTTAAAGTTCATGACAAGACATTTAAAAAAAGTCCAGACAAGTGTAGATTATTTGGAAGAGCTGAAGGTGGAGGCTTCTGTTTAAAAAACCTTCTGGTAGACCGACTTAGACTTCCTTTAGACACGAGACCAAAGTAGAGATGTTTGGTCATAATGGACAGCAACATGATTGAAGACAACCAAACACATATCAACATAAACACGTCCTACTCCTTGTCAAGCATGGTAGTGGAGGGATGATGTCAATGTCAGGACTTCAACTCCTTACAGTCATTAAGTGGACCGTAATTACCGTTGTATACCGAAGTATTCTGGAGTCAGAGTCTGAGGCCATCTGTCCAGCAGCTGATGCTGGGCCCTGACAGGGTCATCACTGGGATGATTATCCTAAACACAACAGCAGGTCTAAAACAGCTAAAACAGTGAGAGACCAGGAAACATCTACTGAGAGGTCCTGCTGCTGAATGTGGTTCTGGATCATCACTTCGTCTTTCCAGGGTTCTTCTCCTTTTGGCCTCAATTTTTTTTAAATAAAATAGTGCCAGTGTGAAATTGGTCATGTAATTTAGTACAAATTTAAATAACTTAAATGTGATAGCGACCAGATGCCTTTTTTTATAGTTTCACATGCAATTAAACTCTGTAGCAACATGTTCAGGTTTGGAGTACAGCACTGTGTGAACAGAACCCAGTCTTCTCTGTGTGTACATAGGTCAAATGGTTTGTTTTCTAACAGAAAAAGGTTGAGGTTGTCCCCGCTGGTTATTCAAATCAGCAACTAGGAAATTCCCAATTCTGACCTCAAATGTACCGAAACCTCTTAGCTGAGGAGGCAAGCAGCCTGGTTCGGATTTGATCCGCAAATCTGGGACTATTTTAAACCCAAATATGAGTTTTTGCTGATAGGTAAACATAATAAACATCTTAACTCTTCTCTATGATGATTAGTGTTACTAAAGTTGGGCAAAAATGGTTTTATAACAAAAATGTTCAGTTGGAGTCTTGCCCCCAAAACAGCTGAAAACCAAAGTAATTTATTTGCTTAAAGCGCCATCTAGTGGACAGACGAAGCATCTGTCTAATTGGAATCGGCAGCAGGTGGGAACTTCTAGCTTGAGTGAAACATGTTACTCGAATGAAAAAAGACACCAGAAAAGGTCCAGAAAAAACTCACATGACCTTCCGACCTTGGCCCACCTGCTCAAGTGGACTAAGAGCCTCCTAAAAGACCCTTTACACCCAGGAAACTTCTCCACCCTTCCATCAGGAAGAATGAGGGCACACAGGGCACGTACCAACGAGTTAGAAATAGTTTCTTCCCTCTGAAATGAAGCATAGCTGACAGTCAGGCAAAATGTCGTAACAGACTGTTAAAGACTGTAACGGTGACTGGACATAGAAATTGATTGACCTTTTAATTTATACGTCTATATAATATATTTTGCTTTTAATCTATTTCTTTTTCGCTTATTTTAACTGTACAGTGTATATCTTTGAGTCACTTTTGAGCTGTGTTTTGTTGTCTGGAATACTTGCTGCCGACAAAATTTCATTGTACTGCCTTGTGCATGTAATGACAATAAAGTTTATCTAGCTTTTTCTCACTGTGGTCAATGGCAATGAGACCCCAACAATTATTTTATCTTTTAGGGTTTTCATTTAATAAAACCAATGGCTTGGTGTGTTTTTTTGCACCTGAGAATATAGAGAATTTAAGAAAATATATTTCTAAAGAGAGGTTTAGGAGGAGGTCGAACCATTATGTCTTAGCATGATTGCTGAATGAGTTGACACAATGCTTACGAACAGTAAAATAATTTTTTTATTGTTTGTGTTTTCGCTTTCAATAACCTGCTAAATTAGAGACTGCTGAATATTGCTCCAAAAAATAGTGTAAATTTAGGTATGATTGGATTTAGAGACATTAGACACATAAGAAATAAAAGAAATTCCAGGCACAATATATAGATAACTTTATTGATGCTGCTGTTGCTTAAGCAGGACTTTGAAATTAATTTACAATGTGTTTTTTGTACAGGTAACTTTTTTTCATCAGTGTTTTAAATACAGCTAAAAACTGTAAAAATACTTTGTTCTCTTTTTCACAAAACAAAATAGGCAATAAGCGTATGTAATCATTGATCTCTTATTATTTATTTGTCCTATGAAGTTATGTAATTCAGTTTCGCATACCTCTAATGCTGTATATGCACACAAATCGTAATTTCTACAATTCTCAAAATGGCGCACTTCCTGTTGCATGAATCATGTGTAATTCCCACTGTCACCGCTAGATGGAGGCAACCCCGTTATAATAGGACCTTTTTTACGGGAGGCGTATTTCACCCAGGATTTGTGGCATACCTACATCACTTAAGCTGTATTCAGCCAATTGGTTTAACAACTGAGTTTAATTCTTATCTTCCTAAGTTTGTCAGTGAAATTGATTAACTTGATGTTCTTTCTTAATTAATAGTCTTTTTCTACCAGAACATTTCTTCAGTATTCTTTTAAACTTTGTGTACTATTAGCACTTAATAAAAGAGTGGCGACTAGTATGTGTTCGATAACTCATAGGGGCAACTTAGGAGTAGAAATAAGACAAGGATTAGAAAATCAAAAATGCTGAACAAAAATATCTAAAACTGAATATGAATAGGTGAGCAACAAAGTACAGGTACAATAAAATTTTTTTTATAAAAATATAGTGAAAAAGTTTTTTCCACACATTTCAGAAAGTGAAACTCTGAGGTACAGAATCACCATTGCTTGAAGTCAGTGATGGTTGGGGTGTCATGTCACTTGCTGGTGTTGGTCCACTTGGTTTTGTTAAACTTCACAGTCAATGTGGCCATCTACCAGGAAGTGTTCCTTCCGCTGACAAGCTTTGTGGAGATGTTGATTTAATTTTCTAGCAGGACTTGGTACCGGTCCACACTGCCATTGGGACCAATGACCATAGTGTTAGTGCGCTTGATTGGTCAGCAAACTGGCCTGACCAGAAGCCCATAGAGAATCTATGGAGTACTCTCAAGAGGAAGACGAGACACCAGAACCAGCAATGCAGATGACCTGAAGCCCACTATTAAAGAAACTTGGGCTTCCTGAACACCTCAGCAGAACCAGAGGCTGATCTCCTCCAGGCCACGCATTGGAGATCAGCCTTGATGCAGTATTTTATACAAAAAGAGCCCAGATCAAGTATTGAGTGCTTAGAAATTAACATACTTTCCAGAAGCCTCACATTTCTGTTTAAAATATTATTTTTTTATTGATCTTATTTAAAATTCTCATTTTCTGAGACATTGAATTTTTGTTTTTTATTGTCTGTAAGCCATAATCATCACAATTACAAGTATTAAAGGCTAGAAATATTTTTACTCTATTTATGATGAATCTATATATCAGTTTTACTTTCTGGAATGAGGGACAAAAAAGTTTTAACTTTTACTCGTTATTCTTCTATTTTGAGATGTGTGTTTGGTTGATATTTGTAGTTTTTCCACCTTTAACCACTCAGTTACTTTAGCATAAACAATGAGTTGCTTGCCTAAATATTTTACTGCCAATACATTATTTTCCTCCTTTAACAAGTAAAACTTGGAAAATGTGATTTTCGACCAAAATTGTTTTATGTCCGCAGCCGAACGTAACTGCTAATATGGTTCGGATTGATTTTATTCTGGTTTCCAAACCTCAGGGTTAGCAAACGCTGTTACACCGGCAGCCATGTTTTTTTCGACAACGACAAGAAGCGAAGAAGAAAAAAAACTCTTATTTCTTACTTTACCGATAAAACGAAAAGCTATGATGTCTTTTTTAAACGAAAATGCGAAAATCTGATTTTTATACAAATAAATTTGTGAAGGATGGTTTTGTTTTAGCACGAAGGAGGCAGCGCGAGTTTAGCATGAAGCTAGCATAAAACTAATAGCTGAAATGGAAAGACTGAGTTACAGTTTAATTAGTTCAGTAAATTTAAGGTTTATTTATTACTTGGTAAAATACTGGCCTGTTAGTGCTGGTGCTTTCACCGGTTTTTATTTTTTAACCCAGTCTATTTTATCGGGATTATCAGGAGTTAAATGGTGACCATTATTTTAATCATAATTGAATGTTTACTGATTTCATTTATTGGTTAAAAATGATTTCTTAACATTTTTGCTAACCCCCAAAAATTATTATTATTGAACATTTCTCCTCCCCGTCCCCCTCTTCCCTCTCTCCCTTGGCCTGCCTCCACCTGAGCGTCATCTTTTTTCATTATCTCCCAGACTCGGATGGAAATAACCCGTCTCAGTTCAGAGCAGCCACCGCTTCCACCACCACCTCAGACCGGCTGTCCCTCCTCTCAGGCTGCTGCAGGGCGCTGCAGGGCACTGCAGGGCGGGGAACGAGCGGTAGGAGTCCCGGCGGTGGAAGAAGACGAGAGGATCTCTGCTACTGTGACAGTTGCTTTAGCGAAAACAAGCCCTTCTGCTGTCCTTGATGTTCCTTGACAGCGGAGCTTCAGAGAGACGGGTTGTTTCAGTGTGACCCACAGAAAGGCAGCATGATCCGCAGCAGCAGAGAAGAAGAGGGAGGCTTCCTCACCATGTTTTTCTGGTTGTGTTTAATTTGGACACAGCTGGTGATCCCAGGTAAGCGTCTGCTGACTGCATGCTGCCTCAGTCTACAAACACACACAGCGTTAACCCAACATATTGCCAGATAAATAGTTTTTTTCCACAACCTTCCCAAAAATAATCAAATATGCAGCTCTATAAAGCTTACTTTAGATGGGCAGATGTGTTTTATGATGGGTAATTATATGTTGCAGATGGGATATGTTGTCTGTGGTTTAGTGTGAGGAAGTAGCATTTCTGATTAGCAATACACAGTTTTCAATAAAATGCTCCAAAAAGGCTAAAATATTTCCAAAATGGTTAATTGTGACATTTGTAAACAAATTGTTTCCCTTCTGAAGTCAACGCTATATTTCTCCCAGATTCCAAAGTGAAAACTGTTTTATTTCTTTGTCTTAATGCATACCAGATACATCAGTTAAGCAGAAAGGAGAATCAGATGTAGTATTTTTAGCTTGGAGAGGTTTTTGAGTCAGCTGCAGAAGATGCCAGCATTCCCACTGCGTCTCCAGGGGCTATTCAGTGATGCAGTTCCTGTTTGAATACCTTAAACTGAATATAGGTCAAAGTAGACCTTCACACGTAGTCTTCATAAACCCAGAGCCTAACCGAGACTCAAACAGCTTTACATGAACCTCAGTGATTCGATGTTAATCATAATGGTTGCATTAATGCAAATCCAGAAAAACTGAGACTGTTTTGGCAGAAGCTGGTTTTCCTTTTTAAAGAATGAGCTTACATGTCTGGATTAGTAGCGGTGCCTTTATAAATAGAGTGTTTATGAATATTTTCAAGAGGAATAAAAAAGAAAAGCTAAATAATTTACAAACCTGACATTTAAAAAAAAATAAATGGATCAACTGTTCGAAATACAGAATTGCAACCGACGACTTTAGTTGTGGCAAAGGCAAGGTTTCAGCGCCGGGTTTTGTCTGTTTATTAGTGGAAAACATGGTATAAGTCCAAGCTCCGAACCCTGTGGAATACCAGAACTAATTCCTTAATGTGTGGATGGGAATTAGTGTGTACTTGAACTAAACAGATAGTTAGCTGACATAAATAGGTTCAAAGCAGTTCATAATGAGGTATTATGAAAACATAAATTGTAAAATGGAGCTCAGATCCAAGAAAAACAGCGTAGTGGAAAAAACCAAAAACAAGACAGTTTATATACCGAAGACGGTGGTTTTAAGTACTACTGTTCCCCTTTACACCTAAAAGAGCTTATTATCTCTGTTGATAAATTAAACATCCCCAGAATATCCTTTATCACTCGGGAAGAATGGCAAACTTTGGTCAGATTTTCCTAAAAATTAGTAGAAATATTTTTAATTAACCAAGTCTGTTGCAGTCATAGTATATTTATCAAAAATCACCTGATTTGATGCTGCTTGAACCAAACCACGTGTAAAGGAAAAAACAATCTGAGTTAATTTGATCTTACATTCAAAGTTTATCTGCAAACTAAGATACTTTTTTAATGGTGAAAACATCCTTTTTAACAAGAGCTACACAATATCAGGACATCTAAAAGCAATTCTGTTGCTGAATATTATGATGATGATATGATTAACCAGCATTTCCTGCCTTTTTGCTCTTTTTTTATTGTTTTACTTCATTAAAATGTCCCTGCCACATTCTGTGAGCTTTAGCATTCAATGAACCTGATCTTTAAGACGAGTTTGTGTTGTTCTTATCCTGAAATGATTTTGGCTGTCTGACGATGACTAATTCCTCCAGTAAATCAGCTGTTATCGGATCTCTGGTGTTAATCAAGGTCTCGTCAATCAAGGTTTCATTGGTGTTGTCTTCGTCACAGTGGGGGGGTTCTTTTGGAACGATTTAGCTGATTAGATGGAGAACATTTGATTAGTCTGTCGTGGTCAGCAGGTTGCTTTGACAGGGGACCTGAGAACCAAATTATGGTTCTTGTGATTGATGATTCAGCTGTGAGGGAGCAGCTGTGATGCTGATTACACAAGAGAAACGGACTGAGCTTCCAGCATTTTCTACACAAAACACTCTGAGCTTTATTTTTAAACGCAAAACACAGGACCGATCTGCTTTTTCTTTGCATTTGTGCTGATATTTGAAAGCAGATTAATTATTTTAGCTGTGTGGCGGTAGCACATCCCAAACCATATTTGTAAAAGCTTAAAAAAAGGAAATGGTCCTGCCTATTTGTCTGCACAAACAGATCAGGTAAAGGATTTCTTTCTTGTTCTGATTTGTCTTGTAATTTGCTTCCAGCTTCAACAGAGGCATGATGACCCCTGTCCAATCAGAGCTCAGCTCAGCGTCCTGCATAGCAACCGGGACGCTGTCGTTAGGGAGAAAAGAAGTGAGGAGGGGATGGAGAAAGCTGAGTCAGGTTCATAGCATCTCAGAGGAGATCTGTTGTTCTTAAACGCAGGTTTCAGCTGTTTTTACAATCAGGAGAAACTACTTTGTTGAATTCATTTGGCTTTCATGTAATTTCAGACAGTTTGAACCCAAACTATTTAATTTTTGTTTCATTTGTTTTATGCCATTTCTTGCTGTCCGTCTATTCCTGCTTGTCAAACTTTGCAGATGGAAATAATTCTTAGTTCTGACGGATCCAACCTTTTGTTTAATGAAGGATTTTGTGCATAAATAATCACCTTTTAAAATGGGTTGTGATGCCTCAGAGTGCTCATGATGGTTCTTCCATGTTGTTATTTTAGTTCATTAAACAGAGAAATCCACCTCAGTTCGTTAAAACAGGGTTTCTACACAGTCTTGAAAAGTCTGGAACCTCCTTGGTGTTGTATATCCCAGATTAATATATTGTTAGACATTTTGTGACACTTTACTAAGTTAAGCGCTGGCACTCTATCATATATGGATAACTTGAACTCCTGGATGTTGCATTTGGGATCCAAACCGGGCTGTATGAGCTACGCTGAGAAGGTCACTCTTCTTACTCCAGGAGTGTTGACCAATGTCTTGCTCGGCCACGAGTTTGTCAGATGAAATGATGATTTTCAACCTCTAAAACTATAACTGGTTATTATGTCACAGTGTTTAGACTCTATAATTTACCTAGAGTAGATCAGAGGAGACCATAACGTCTGTCTATTTCACAGCGTTTACACTCTGAAACAGAATTATAATCACCTCAAAATTAGCGGAATCTTGCAACACTCAAAGATTTTAAATATTTAAAGCCTGGGAGATGTTTCCCAAAGGAACATAAACTATATACGCACACGTGTGACCTGCTTGAAGACCCCTCATTTAAAGGGTGGTCTTCAAGCAGGTCACAGAAGACAAAACAACCTCCTTGACCTTAACCACTGTGAGTTCGTATGTGACCCCTCTACTGAAATGGTTCTAAACCGAAGCCAGAGCGACATCCATGTCCTCAGTTCTTATCCTGATCGACTTCTCGACTGCATTTGACACAATCAACCACGTTATGTCCAGCGTGAGCATCTCCAGGAGAGCACACTGCTAGTTTGACTTGTACCTCACTGGTCGGTCATTTAACAGATCCTGTATTAGTTACCGTTATGCAGTGCAACTACTTGCCGCAGGGGTCCCCCAAGGCACAGTACTGGGATCTCTTCTCTTTGTCATATACACCACCTCACTGGGCCTGATCGTCTGATCACACGGATCTCTTTCTGCTGCTATGCTGACGATACCCAGCGCTTCCTGTCATTGCAACCTGACGACCACATGATCACAGCGTGAATCTCAGACTGTCTGACATAGCAACACAAATAAAAGCCGTCAACCTGCCCCAAGCAGCTCTGTTAGCTTTGATATTAACTGCATTGTTGTATCCTAATTTGTAAGTTCCTTTGGATAAAAGAGCCAAATACAGAAAGAGGCAGCAACAGCTGCCTCATGTCGTCATTGTTTGTTTTTATTTGTGCCTAAAAATCCTAAAACATCATTTTGATCAGAATTTCCTCCTCAAAATGTCGCAGTTACTGGAAAAGGTTCCTGGACTGGGTATGCTCTTTTTGTTTGATTTATGGTGACCAGGAATATGACTTAACTGTTTTATCAAGTGATTCATTATCTGTGGGCCATAATCATCAAAACTACAAGAAATAAAGACCTGAAATATTTGCACAGCAGAGGGTTCAATCTGTGATCCTCTTCCAG
Organism: Crenichthys baileyi; assembly: GCA_036173005.1. NCBI lineage: Eukaryota > Metazoa > Chordata > Actinopteri > Cyprinodontiformes > Goodeidae > Crenichthys > Crenichthys baileyi. The sequence goes on from JAHHUM010002409.1 coordinate 134,546, forward strand.
TCCTAATTTCAGGCACACTGTTTTTATTGAGTTTAATGACATTCGAACACATTTGGTGTTAATCTGGAGATCCTCTGAACATCTTTGCTCCTCAAAGACTTTAAAATATTCAATTCAATTCAGCTTTATTTATATAACACCAATTCACAACACATGTCGTCTCAAGGCACTTCACAATGTCAGGTACATACATTCCAATTAATCTTAATCATTGAACACTGCAGTCAGATTCTGCTATTTATTCAGATTATTTGTTCATATATATGAACCCAACCATTATTTTGAAAAGCGGGCCCTTCGCATTTACGTACACATTTTTATTTGTTCAGAAAAGCCAGCAATGGAAAAACAGACACGCTTCTAAATTGACAGTTTCATTTTAAATTCTTACAAGATGGTGCTTTGGACAAAACAAAGTGATCTGCTTGCTCTGCAAGGGTGAATTTTTTAATCACCGAAGCAGTTTATCACTGCCATGTCGCCTAAAGGCAAAGCACCCCGGTGTTGGGAGGGAGGAGGGCTCCGACAGACGACTTTGGGCCGCTGTCCAAGCAAACCAGCAACACAATGACGGATCACACAAATTCATATTTTGTTTTCCAAATGGTCAATGTTCTGAACAACAAAATGAATGTATGGTAATGTACTTCAGTTATTGTTATGCTGGGCATTTTTATGCAACAGCTAGTTTTGTTTTTGTTGCAGAGATTTCAGAAAGGGCGTCAAGATAAAAGAAAACAAGTTCCTTTTGTTTAAAATGATGACTTAAATAACCTTTATTATAAGTTGACTTGAAACGATATTAATTTTTTTATTGATTTGCGATTAATTAGTTAATATTTATTAATCTATTGACAGCCCTATGTTTTTAACTATCTCTTAGTAATTAAGATAATTTATTCTGAATTTGATTTAAAGGTCATGATATCTGTAGTTGGATTTTATACCGATTGAAAATATATTTTAGGATGCTGATTGGTTAAGCTTTACTGCATGTTTTAATGTACATTTTTATCCGTTGTTGAAATGAAATGTAATATTTGGTAATTTGTGTAACATTTAGTAGTCTTTATTTATCTTATGAAATTTTTGAACTTTATTTTCTGTTTTAATTTTTTTATCCTAGTTTTACCACTTTCATCAGGATATAAGTATTGATATGTTTCATTGAGTTTTAGGTTTATTTTCATCATCATCCTTAATGCTGATTGTTTCCTGAACCTCACCTCTTCTGCACATTTCTCTTCATTTTTATTTGTTTTTCCACGCTTAGTCATGTTTAGCTCCTTATTTCCTTTTTGTTGTGGCCGAAAGCCGCCTTTTAATTAAAGTCTGACTGATTCTTGTTAAATTTGCTTTAATAATCAAACCCAGAGCTGGAAGAACCAGAACTTACAGAATTCATCATCCTTTTCTTCTCAGAGTGTTCTGCTGGAGGGCCCTTCCCTACCCACCATCCGGGTCACCTCCCTCCATCTCTGTACCCTCAGAGAGATGTGAACGAGCTGCCAGAGTCCCGCTCCCACCTCCATCGCCACCATCAGCACCACCACCAGCACCCTGCCCGGGCTGCCCGACCCGAGTCTCAGCTTCAGCAGGAGCTCAGCGCCCGGCGGAGCTTGGACCTGCTGGAACAGCTGCATCAGGATGTGGAACCGGATAACTTTGGTTGGCGTGTTGTACCCAGTGAATATGTGATTACAATGGTGAGTGATTTGTCTTCAGGTCTGAGTATTTATAGTTTCACTGTATGAGGTATTTCTTGGGGAGGGTGGTGATATTTCCTGTTTTTACTGAACCTTTATGGTTCAGTTTTGTAAAAATAACCAACATTTTTTGCCTCACTCACTTGACAAACTCTTGTTTGTGGTAGTTTGAAGCTGGTGCAGGAGAAGATGCTCCCGCACCAGATCAATAAGTACTGGTGCCCCCCAGGGGTGTGTTCTATCCCCACTCCTCTTCTCCCTGTACACAAATGACGAGCACCTCTCAGCTGGACTCGTCCGTGTGAAACTCTTAAGTTTGCAGACGACACCACTGGCTATTGGTCTGATCGGACGGTGGAATGATCCTGCTACATCAGGAGGTGGATCGCTGTCCACTGGTGTGTGGTCAGAACTACCTTTGAACTCAACCCCACTGGAGACTTTGGAAATGGTGGTGGACTTTCGGAGAATAGCACCCCCATATCCTCAACAACACCGTATCGGGTGTGGGCCAAATTCCCGGTTCTTAAAACCACCCTCTCTGAGGAACCCGAAAATGGTCTTCACACAAAAGACAAAATGGTTTTTTGAAAGGGGGGTCCACAGAGGGCTGTACTTCCTGAAGGGAACTCAAGAAATTTAAACCTTTCCCCCAGGAGGCTGCTGGGGGCATCTTCCTCCACTGGCCATCATTCCAAAATCTGCCTGTCCTTTTATCCCAAACTCGTGTGGTTTGGTTTAAACCCCCAAAAAAGGACAGGTCCCCGACCCGCAACGAAAAATCAGGAAAAATGCAGAGAGAATCAAACAGGCTGACCTTTTCCCCCCTCCAGGACTTTACCGGTCCCAAGGGGCAAAGGAAAAAAGCTGCTAAAATTTTTCTGCGACCCCAAAAACCCTGGGACACAAAAAGTTTAGAATTTTCTGGGCCCTTTAGGCCGACGCTAAAAGAGCGCTTTTTTCACTTAAAACCAGCCCGGGGCCCCGCGAGAAAAGTTTTTTTCCCCCCGGGGGTTTTTCCCCTGTTTTAACCCTTCAATAGAGTTCAAAACAAGTGCTACTGAAGGGTTTTCAAAAAAGAACCTTTTGTATATTTTTGTTTATTTTTTGGGACGGAAGAATATGATTAAATTAATTTAAAAAAATTTTTAAAACCCAGAGATCAAAGTGTACCGGAGTCAAATTCCTTGTTTGTATGTACGAACTTGGCAATAAAGCTGATTCTGATTCTAATTCTGATTAATGGTGGAAGCCCTGTCTGCTCCCATTAGTTGACTTCAGATATCCAAGTTGGTCCTTGGCTTCATCAGTTCAGCTGTTTTATGCAGGCTAAATCGACGTGTGGATGAAGTGTTTCTCTGTGCATCAAGGGCAAATGCTGCAAAGCAAAGTACTTGGTTTATGAAGCAGGAGAACAACAGAGCAACGAATTATCAATGAGGGATGTCAGAACAGAGAGGATACAGTTTAGCATAGCTCCACCAGATAAAGATCATCAGCACAGGGGAGATGTGCGTTGACTAGGGGTACACCCATTGATTGGATGGCTGATCAATCGGCCCCGATTTCCTTAATTTCGGGTGATTTGGCTGATACTTCAGCCAAGCACCAGATCTGTGAATCTTATCCACCGATCTTATCTACTTCCGCAAAGGTCTGAAAATCACCCACTGTCCCTTGACCCGCCCACCAAGTCACGTCTGCATGTTCGCGGTTCACAACTGTTGACTACATAAGATTGGAACATTGAAGGTGTGTTGTGACCTTATGACACCTGACCTTGTCAATTAAAAAGAAAGAGGAATTGGCAGGTCAGGGTTTTTAAAGATCGGTGATCGGCCAGAAAACTGAAATTGGTGCACCTCCAGTGTTGACTAAAGACTTGGGCGGCCTACAGGTGGCAAGTCACACAGTTCTTTATAAATAAATGATAACAAATAAATTGTAAAGCGTGTCTTAGGTGAGGTGTTGTTAGAACATTATGGAAACTTTCTGAAACCCAGTTCCCTCCATGTGAAGTGAACTAGCAAACAGGAACGTTTTAACGGTACACAGAAATTATGATTCAGTACGATTTCACATCAGTCAAGAGAAAGGATTAAAAAGTGGGCCCCTTGGAAAAAAACGAAAAGGGAAAATTTTAAGTTGATTATTTTTAAATTTTAATAAGGTAGGTGGTTTGGCCGGTGGTTATAAAAAACCAAAAAAAACCCTTAAATGGGTCAGCTTTGTTTCAAAGATTTCATCATATAAAAAAACAAAAGATTTTTTTAAGTTTTCTATGGGTTTTGTTTTGATATTTAGACAACCCAGTGTACCAGATGTACTTGAATGCACCATAAAGTTGCTCTTGTGCAACCTTTGGACTGGTTAAATCAGGGGTGTCCTAAGAGCCACTTGGGAGCAATTTGTGGCCCCTGGACTGATTTTGTGCCAACCCCAACTACAATTAAGGAAAAAAAAAAAAAATTTGGCCCCCGTAAAAAAAATGTGGGTTTATGCAAAGGGGACATTTTATTTTTAAAATTTTGGGGAAAAAAAAAAAATTTCAAACAAACTTAAAATGGGGAAAATTTTTTACAAGACAAAGTATTTGTCTTTTTAAGTCTTTAAGTCTTTTTGTCTTTTAAGGACCAGGCTTTTTGCATTCTGTTTAATTTCATAGTTATATACCTATCCAGGGACTAAATACAGCAATCATGTTCTTATTGCTGAGAACAGAATAACATGTTCTCTTTTTTTTTTGTCAAGCCCAAAAGAATTAGAAAATTGGATTCCTTTTGTTTCATTAGGGTAACATGCAAATCCTTTCCGGATCTAGCATGAATGGATCTACAACAATAAAAATAACTTTCCTACAAAAAATAGGACCCCTTTATTTGTTGCTTGCATAGTTTATTATTGAGCAGGTTAAAAAAAACACAATTATTTGTTCTATTTTAGTTTTTTTCATTATATATTTTTGTAATGTGAGTGCTGTTTAGGTGACAAAGTTTTTGGAAAACCCCTAGGGTTTAAAAAACCCTTTTTCAAAAGGGGGGGGGAAATTTTTTCCAGAAAAACCCGTGATGTTTCTTAGCTGATGTGTGAGCCCAAATGCCGGGATTGCTGTTGGAAAAAAAGGGTTCCCGGTTCGGTCCACCTTCCCTTCTCCACTTTTAGTACATTGAAAGCCCCTTTAAATTTTTCCCAAAAAGCAAGGGTTTTAAATGACAGTGGGGGTCCTCCCCTGGTTTGTTTTGGTGTCCCCTTTTTTTAAAACCCAACCCCAAAAAGAACGGGTTGGGATTGAGACCCCGGTTCCCGACACAAATATTCTGCATGGGTTTTAGGGGTTTTGGAAAAAAAGGGTTTTTATTCAGAACCCCCAACCCCAGAGCTGTACCATGTGCCCGTTTTCCCCCCGGGGAAAAAGTGCATTTTTTTTTTAAATTTTTGTGTGCTGATTTTTCTTGAACAAAAAATGTGTAAATAAAAACCAACAGTTAACATCTTAGTGAGCATATTAATGTAGTACATTAAATTTAATCCCAATACATTTGGGTTGGATTTTCTACTTGATAAACCAAGGCTCTAGTCTGAAGACGTGTTGGTCCCTGTACCACAGTTGGCATTGAGCGAATCCAGTCGAGTCATTGCAGCAGCACCCCTCAGATTACTGATGCCGCCCAGCGCCCTCCTCATTGATGGTCCTCCACCTCATTGTTGATGTCCTCTGACATTCAGGCAGTTGCTTTGACCAGGTCAAGGGTCAGAAAGCTATGATTGATCAGATGCTGCAGACCTCTGTATGTATAGAGCTGCAGGATGGATGCTGCGCTCTCTGTTGCCATGGTAACGTTGATCAAGAGAGTTGGTGTGTGTGGTGTGTGTGGGAGAGAAGAGAGAGAGACGCACTTCCCTCCAGAATGGGTGGTTGTGTAACTCTTAGATAAACAGCAGTGACCTTCAGAGACAGACAAAGACACGGGGGACGTGTCGGGGAGACGGAGACGCAGTGAGACGGGTGTTCTGCTCTGAGGGTCCCTTTACATTTATCCTGTTTTGCACAAATGGTTGGTGTCCCAGTTACCGACTGCTTTTCAGACGCTTCCAGAAGGTTTTGTGCTGGAAAATGGCAGAGTTCTGCCAGATTTGTAAACTGGATCATTCTGCTCTGCATCTGGGACTATTTTTTTTTATAAAAATCAAGACATTTGTTATGTAAGATTAATGACGGGTGCATTTAGTTGAAAGTTAATCATTCTCATTAATAAAATACAGGATTTACCATCCCCAAATCTATCAGTCATTAGTATGAAGGTAGCAAGTTTCTGTACTTCATCAGCTGTAATTGCATATTGTACAGGAGTGAGAGGAAATTCATTATAAAAACGTTTATTCTCAGTAGCATAATATCGACACTTCAATAGAGAATCAAACTCGTACCTTTAAATGTTTAATTAACTTACTGAAAGGTTCTGACGAGAACTGGGAACAAAAGGGCATATTAACAGCTGGAAAAGGTCCGGCTCAGTAAAAGAAATGTTTGGAACAAAGAAAAAGAAAAATACCACCTTAGGTTAATCAGCTCTGGTCACCTTAAGTTGATAAGTGCCTTACTTTGGTCTGAAATCAGACTCTAGGAACTGGATTTGCACCTCAGCAGGCTGACGGAATACACTCTGCCGTTGGTCGGGTCATCTTCCCGCTCTCTTCTCTGGCGCTGACCTCTGAATGTCTACATGGGTTCCTACTTGGACAACAGAACTGAAATTAGCTGTCTGCTCCGGGTTCATGAAGGCAAAACTGACAAAGCTTGCTGAGGTTCTATATGCAATGTACTAAACGATGCACCCAGTGAATAAAATGAACACGGATCAGGACCAAAAGTAGGATTCAGTCGAGTTAAAACTTCTTTGATGGTTCTTCTAACTGAGTCCATCACTGTCTTGCTGTCGTCCCTCCGTCTCATTCAGCATAGTTTGGTTTCAGCAGCATCATAGTCATAGACATTGCATTTGGACTAGTTTAACAGTTGCAGCATCATTTCAGGTCAGTCTAATCTCCTGGTGGAAGGTGTGGATGTGTCTGATTTCTGAGCAGCTAAAATGCTACAGAGGTCTGGTTCTTTAATTCTCTCTGCTTATTTATTTAAATTAAACTGAATTTGGGCTTTTTTTACCGTTCATCCTTCCTTCCAGTGATTGTTTCCTCCGTGTTGCTTTTTGTTTTGGCTAAAGGAAAATCTCTTAATTGGCTGCAACATTCCTCTCTGGTTGGGTGAAGTTGCTTTGTCGTTTATCTTCTCGTTGCACACTAAAACAAATTAATGACGGCGTGGCTTGTTGTGAAGAGGTGATTTCATGAGTGACGAACTTCACATGTCCAGTTGTTCTTCAGTAGCATGATGTTTTGCTGCTTCTTCCCTTTGGCTGGCGTGTCTGTATGTCCTACAGCTTTTAGATGCATCCCTTCTCCAAGACAATTGAATCAGATGAATGGCTCTGAAACTGTAGTGTCCAGGGCTTCATACAGTGATATATTCACCTAGAAGACCATAAGTAAATAATACTAGACTTTATCAGGGACACCTCACCAGCAACAGTCCCACAATCTACAGGCAAAACAGTCAGAGGTGTCATGGCCACAGATGCATCGTGGGAGTGGCGACAATCTGCAGAAACCTGCTGCGGCGTCTCAAAGACAGATGGGAATCCTGGCAGTTTGCAGACTGTAGTGTCTGTCTGTTGCAGGATCAGTCTGCAGGATCTGTGCTCTAAATCTGATACGATCTTTTAATATTCAATAAAAGATGCTTTTTGATTGCAGCTATGCAGCAACAACAACTGCTCTGAGGCTCAGCACAGCCTCTGATTGTCGTTTTCTGTGCAGATGGACTTCCTGTGTGTCACATGACCTGTCCCTGCAGGCTGTATCTCTGTGAAAACCATGCTCTAATGCATCGAGACTTTTCTGACTGGAAGCACCCTGCAAGCTTTCGACCTGAGAGAAACCATAAAATATAGTCCTGAGGTCATCTCCTCTTTCATCTCATTCACAAAACCTGTTTATAATTAGGAAGTTTAAATTAAAACCTCACAAGTGACCACATGATCAGACATCCTTCCTCCAACTCACTCCTAATTTAAAGGTGCACATGATATAATATAGACTAATGTGATGTAACGGGGTGGAAGTGAGAGAAACAGTCGTTGTGCAAGCCTTAGATGGTAACCAGTTGCCTCCCATTGCTGCATTATATCACATGCCTCGAAGACACCATGTGACCTTTGCCCCTCTGTCTGCTTTTCACAGCATGTGTGGTGCAGGTTGATGCTCTGTTGTAGTCAAGGCGACGCCGTTATGACTCAGCGTGACTGTAGAGTTGTGTTGAAACTCGTTTTGTTGCTGTAGGAAGAAAATTTGACAATCTAGATTTTACTGACTTGATGATCTAAACTCCTAAAGCTTGTACGTAGTTACAGGTTCCTTCATTCCTTCATAAATTTAAACCTCCTCAGGTTGAAATTACCTCCTTCGCTTGTGTCTCATTCTGATCATCATTCTTACATGTAAACAGTCTTTTGCAGATCATATTAGGATTACATCATATAGTAAAAACAATCTTTCACACCTAAAATGGTCATTTCATCATACCTGGACCTTCATCGTTCATGCATTTGGATGATGACCTCCAGAAATGACCTCTGGTTATGCATGCTCGCATATCTAGCTGCTTCTTATACTCTACTGCTGCAGATATTGTTTTAATGTTGTTCTGAGGTTTTCTGTGCATTTAAATTGCTGAGATTGTTTCAATAATTTTACATTTTACTATGTTTACGTGGTAGTTTTCTGCTCTAGGTGGAGAAGGCAGTTTAGCACTGATTAATTATTAGTCCTAAACAATATTTAAGCTCAACAACTGTTTTTGGTGGATTTCTTTGCACCTTCAAGTCTTTGAAATAACAGGACATCTAGGTTGTTTTTTTACAGAGAATCAACCTGTCTTAATGGCCATCTCAGTTCCAGGCCCAAATCCTGTAGAAAACCTGTTGGGCTGATCAGAAGAAAGCATAAGAGAGGAACCAGGAGCTGGATGATCCAGAGAGGTTCAAAGAGGGATGGTCAAACATCACCTTTCTCTGTATTCTCCAATATTGTGAAATGTCTGCTTTTCTGCACCCTTAAATGCATCGTGTATATTGTTATTAATAGTTTTTTGGCAGGAAATCAGAAGATTTATTTTAAATCTTATTGGAAACTCAACATTTTGCTTTAAGCAACATCAAGGGAGTGGGGGGTATACTTACTTTCAGCTGGATCTGAACGAGGTGTCCAGTTTGTGGTCCTGTTTGTAGATTGCTTTATAAAAACTAGTGCTGCTCTGTTCAGGATCTTAATCCAAACCAAGCCACTCATCTTCAGTCTGTAGAACTGGGCCTGTTCTACAGGGCACTGAGTTAAGATCATGTTTTGATTCCAGTGTTTGTTTTTAATACTAGAATAATGGTTTAGTGTTAATTAATATTTACACCCCTATAGTTACAGTTAGGGATGCATAATTTCATACCACGCTTACAGTAAACTTCCAGATATGTTGACTTATAAAGTCGTTTTTTCATGTTTAGTTTGAAATATTGAGATTTGATTCAAAACGGGACATCCAAAGAAACTGCTTCAAAACAAAGCAGTGATTAAACATGTGGAGCAGGGTCAAACATCTGCCCACACACCTCAGAGCATGAAGACCCATCCTGGTTTTCTGTGTTAAACTGATGAATAATTCATCTGTGTGCAGACAGCATAGTGGAGGGGACTTTCATGCCGCTTCAAACCCACAGCGAGAAACATGATTCATCCAGAGCCGTTGGCTCCCATACTTCCCAGACACACACTTTGGGCTTTTGATTAAGGTTGAGTTTTCTAACTCTGAAATCAGAACTATTGATTGTGAAACCCTTGCGGTGATGGTACTCTGACTGCTCTGCAGATAAAGATGAGCCTTATGCAGCTGCTGTTAGCTTTAGAGACGTCAACAGTGCTGTGAAGGAGTATTTGTCCTCCTACTTTTCTTCTGTTTTTGCTGTTTCTGATCATCAAACAAATGTTAAAATCAGACGGCAACCTGAATGAAGCCAAATGCCATTGTCTAATGATAAACAAAAAGCTCTTTGTGGAAAGGTAATTAATCATGAATAAGTAAATACTTTAGAAAGCTAAAGTCAGTTTAACGAGCCACACCCAGGCATGATTAATATCGGACCTCTAGTGTCCTGAAGTCACTTCAATAGAACCTGCAGGGTCCTGCACAGCGGAGCAGTTGTTGGCACTGATGCCTTGCACCAAGACGATCCTGGGTTCGAATCCTGGTGTCTTACTGCATGGAGTTTGCTTGTTCTCCCCGTGCATGCGTGGGTTTCTTCTGGGTACTCCAGCAGAAGGATTTTCTCCAAACTGCCCTTATGCCTGGCTCACATAGCAGGATTTCATGCTTCCCCGTCCAACATGCCCCAATCATAGTGATGGCTCTTAAGATAATCTTATGAGATAATCCTGCTGTGTGTGATGTGTTAAGAGTGATCTAGTTGGCTGGAAGGACGTCGGGACCGCTCCAACTTCAAATCCATGATATTCAACATGTTGGATGGTCTTGGCCCGATATCCTACCATGTGGGGTGTTCCCCGAGGACAAACGAGCATGCAGCCTGTTGAATGAGACGTCGTGCCAATCAAAAGGTGAGGTGACAGAAACACGGAGAGGATTTACTCTGAACTCACGTTGGATCTCGAGAGGCCTGAAAAGTTTCTCATAAGGATGTAAGACGTTAATTTGCTCTGACTAGTCGGTTAAGAGTGATATCTACCATTAGTGTTAAATCCATTCCTAGAGTGGCCATTGGCGGGCTGCAGAAAACACAGAGGACATGACAGAAAGTATTTATTGAGATGATTTCTTTTCACGATTCTGTTCTTTTTTCTATTGCTTTTTAGAAGGAAACATGCCGTCATTTTAAAATAACCTCAAATTTTTGTTGTTTATTAGAAAATAAAGGATTTTCCTGTTAGTGGTTTCATATTTTATCTACAGTTTGCCTCTAAAGGCCACAAAGGACTCATCAGTTAAGGAGTTGTTTGTTTTTCTGTCCTGGAGGCTTTAAAATGACTCAAACTAGAATCGAATGTTGAATTGATCATCTACTGATGACTAATTGCTGAGGCTCTAATTTTAGGTTGTGTTGGTGTTTTTAAATTGATTGAACCCTGTCCACAGCACTGCCCCCTTCCAGCCCTCCCTCTGTGATTGATCCCAGTTTGACCCCCACCCTGTCCCCATTCCATGCCCTCTCCCTGCCAACCCAGGCTGCTGGTTAATTAGAGGCTATAATCGCTAAAGTGTGCGTGGCTTGGACAAAAATAGTACCTGATCCCAACAGGAAGCACAGTGGGATAATGGCATTACCCGGACAACGGCCAATCAGGTGGAAGGTTGAGTTGTGTTATGCTCTAAGCCAATCAGAGATCAGTGAATGAGTAGATCAGGAAATGGAGCGAAAAGTCCCTGGTCTGTGACTGACAGGGGGCTCGCTCCTTTCATTCAGAGAAAAGCCTTGTGTGGTCGGCAATGTTTGCATGCTTGCTTGGTAAGGTTGTCTGCATTGTTTCCCACTTTATCCTGGTTTATTTAGTCCTTGCCTCGCGTTGTTTTTATATGAACGAGTTTCATTTTCTGGCTGCCTGTTAAACAGTTTACATGATTACTGCTTGATGCATTCGGACGATTATCTGCTTACACAGAATTCAGTGGATTATTGCTGCCTGAAGCTGAAGCCGTTTGGTAATTTTACCGAGACAAAACCAACCGAATCCAGTCCAACATCAGGACTTTTATTTGGTCTCTGTCATCATGTCGGGGAGCAGATCACCTTAGAGGTTTTTACCTGCTAAGATTGTCTAAATACTCTGGATTTTTAAAATTGAATGACATTTTTTCAGGTTAGGTTTTAGATTTTAAAGGTGTAAGAACAGAAACGCAGATGGAAACTGATGGTTGGTTAGTAGAGTCTTTCCCTTTAGGTAATTGTTTGTCATCATCATTTTTATTATTAGTATTGGAATATTGGGTTTGGTCAGGCTGTGTTTTATTTTCCTACTGAGAGAAACAGGGGTTGTTTAAAGAGAGCAAACTGTAACAGGCACAGACTAATAACATCAGCACTGTGAGCTGACCCTGACGGGCTGCAGGTTTTGTTCCTCATATTGAATTAAGTTGCAGCAGAACATGTTGTTTTAGCCATTAGCAAACAGCCGCCCACTCTCCCATTCATTTGCACACACACAGTAACACACAGGGATGTTGAAGCAGCAGCAGCAGGCGGTGGGCTTCAGGCTGGTGGACAGAAAGCTGCAGAGGTCAGACGTCTTGTTTGTTTGCTTCTAATCTCATTTAAAGAAACAATCTGATCTTCTCAGAGTCTGTTATTGCTTTTATTCAGTTAAATATTAGCTCCATGTCTGTGTTTGGAGAGATGTTCAATCTGTTCATGGAGCTCTAAACCAAAGCATCTCTTTTGGATCATTTCAATATATCGTCATCTCCATGTCAGTGGGGGAAATATCAATATCACAAACGACTGTTAGGAGTGCAAAATTTCTTGGCTGATATATGTGTTATAAACTTACATTTTTCATGCTAATGTCATATTTAGCCAGTTGTTGCTGAAAATGCTAAAAGTCAAATAGTGATGGAAGCACAGATGAGAAAGAGAGGAAAGAAGAAAAACGGTGGATATCACACCTGATTGCATCCAATATTTACCATTATTATCATGACTGCAAGATTTTCTAATATCATGCAGCCCTTATCGGAATCAGCTTTACTTCGGCTACATTAGTGCATATATTCATATTTTTATTACCATGTTTTGCAGTCAGGTGCATTAGTGAAAAAAGTCTGAGGACATGGTTCTGGACCGGAAAAAGGTGGACTGACCCCTTTGGGTTTGGGGGTCAGCCTCTGCCTCAAGTAGAGGATTTTAAGTATCTTGTTGTCTTGCTCATGAGTGGTAGGATGGAACGGGTGGAGGACAGGCAGATTGGGGCTGCTCGGGTCTGTTGTGGTGAAGAAAGAGACTAGCCAAAAAGCAAAGGTCCTGATTTACCTGCCGCCTACGTTCCGACCTTCACCTACGTTCATGGGATATGACTTGTGAGCGAAAAACAAGATCCTGGATACAAGACAGTGCTGAGCTGCAGTGACTGTTGGAATCAGTTCTCTCTCCTTCATTTGGCTCAGACACTGAGAAAATAAATGACTCAGTTGCATAACTAGTCAGTAATGTCTTCTCGTATTCTGATGTCCAGCAGGTAGATGTTGGTTTCTGTTAATCTGACCTGTAGCGCTAAATGAGAAACGACTACAATAGTCAGACCTTTGAGATGATGCAGCTACACTGAAGAGCCCCATCCTGTGGTCACATTCACAAACCCAGTATTTATTGACTCCTCCGTCTTTGTTCCAGTACCTGGCTGTGGGTGTAAGGAGGCTGAACATCAGCCACCTTCTTTGGTTCCGGGACGGTGTAGCGGCGGCGCTCGGTGTTGCTCCTCAACACGTTCACATCAACAAGCTGAATGTAAGTCGCCTCCTCGCCACACTCAATTTAAGCCCCTTTTCTCTTTGCTGATGGACGGATGCTCTTTACAGGCAAGAAACGGCATCGAGCTCTTTGTGTCCTCTGAGAGGCGGGATATCTACGAGCTCCGCCCTGCTAAGGAAGTTGTCCAATCACTGAATCGCAGCGTTCTCCATCACCATTTGGCCAACTTTGGCATCACAGAGGTCAAACCGGAGGTAAATGTTTTAAAAACTCTCCCCACAGAATAGTTAGAATAGTGGAGTTTTATGTATGTTCTTACAGATTTTAAATGATTCTTCCTTTCAGTGCTGCAGAAACATCCCAGATTCTTCTCCTTCGTCTCCGAAGAAAAATGTCCTGCAGGACGAGCAGAGGGATCACGTCTGGAGCAGAGATGGCCTCTACAATATTGTCCTCTTCTTCACCTTCTTCCTCATCATCATCACCTGCTTGATGGTAATCCACAGCGTTGCACAGAGTCACTACTGAAAGAATAGGTTTATAAATGTTATTATATATTTTAAAAGGAAGGAATCAGGACTTTACTTAACAAACTCATCTGAGTCTGGTGCTAAACTACAGACGTGTGGTTTCCTATCTGGAAATAAAGTAAACTGTGAAAAAAGTGAAATTGTTCCACTCTCAAATGTTGAAAATCAGCAAACGAGGTCATTTAGATGGTCCCCAAATGGAAAAAGATGCTTTGGGGTTATGGTAAATAAGAATATGGTGCTGGGTAATTGGTTGGTTGAGGACAAATTGATCCATTCATTTGATTGGCAGGATAAATTGTATTCAAATGAATATACCACCTAGGCTGCTGGATCTCTTCCCATCCTTACCCATTCTGGTACCTCACAGGTTCTCTAAAAATCTCAATAAACATATCAGATCGTTCATATGGAACGGTAAGTCCAAGGGTCCAAGGGAAGCAGGTATTACTTGGCTGCCCAGATTAGATTTGTTTCCTTTTATTTTGAAAAGGAAGATGTTTCTATCGCCTCTTTAGGTGGGTGGGTTTGGAGATACTTTGTTCATAATTTACAAACTTCAAAATCCTAAAATAAAGTTTTGCAAAACAAAAAGGAAAAAGGAAGGAATCAAAGTGATGCAAAGCATCGACCAAATCCCCAAAAGAAATAAAGTAAATAAAATTTATTACAGAAAAATCACCTGATTTTAATAAAAAGTAAAAGTATGTTAAATATATATCTATTAGGTAACAAAATAAAACCTACAATTATATAATTGATAAAAAATAAAGAAATAAAAATAAAGCTTTATTAAAATGAGGAATTTTGTAAAGAATTTAACTTTTAACTATTATACCTGGAAAATAATCTGAATTTGGGGAAGCTTCTCATGGAGTGGACTGAGGCTGGAGTCGGTGCATCAAGAACTGCTCAGCACAGATGAATCCTACACATGAGCCTAGAAGCTTCTTTCTAGGCTGAGGAGAAAAAGAATTGGACTGTTGCTCAGTGGTCCAAAGTCCTCTTTTCAGATGAAAGTAAAGTTTACATTTCATTTAGAAATCAAGGTCCCAGAGTAATGAGGAAAAGTAGAGAAGTTCAGAATCAACACTGCCAAAGGTACCAATAGCTGGTCCAATGACCATGGTGTTACTGTGCTTGATTGGCCTGCAGACTGGCCTGACCAGAACCCCACAGAGAGACACTAGAACCAACCATGCAGATGACCTGAAGGCCGCTATCAAAGCAACCTTGGCTTCCTGAACACCTCAGCAGAACCACATGCTGGTTTCCTCCATGCCACGCCGCATTGATGCAGTGATTCATGCAAAAGGAGCCCAGACCAGGCATTGAGTGCATAGAAATGAACATACTTTGCAGAAGACTGACATTAATGTTTAAAATATCCTTTTTTATTGATCCTATGTAATGTTAAAATTCTGATACACTGAATTTGGGGTTTACATTATCTGCAAGCCATAATCATCAAAACTACAGGGAATACAGACTGAACTATTTAACTCTTTGTGTGATGAATCTATATAATATATGAGCTTAGTTTTCTGAAATGAGGGACAAAAAATATTGAACCTTTTCACAATATTCCTATTTTGTAGGTGTACCAGTTTATCTATTTAGTTCCCTCCAGTGTAGTTTGACACTTTGTCCTCATGACGGAGCTCCTACACACAGAGAAACCTCAGAAAACTCTTTGCTCTAAAACCTCAAAAACTTCCTGTTACTTAGACTTCACCTTCCAAGGTCTACAGTAACCAGCAAGATCTCCTCTGAACCGATTACGTTTATCTTTCCTTAAAGACATTTATGCATTGAATCATAAAAAGAAATCAAATAAAAACACAAAGAACTGGGGATTAATAAAAGATGTAAAGGAAAAAGTTAGTTTATATTGAAAATTCTACACATTCCAGCCATCAGTGTTACTAAAGATGTTTCTTTTCAATCCTGTAGCTGCAGACCTGGAAGTCTCTAAACGTCATTACAACAAAAAAAAAAAAAAAAAAAAAAATATATATATATATTAAGTATATATATACTATATATTAATTAGATATATATATATAAAAACAGGATTTATAAGGAAAAGAAATATTCAGCCTGAAAGAAAACAGATCAGTGAACCTAAATGACATTAATTAATAAATGTTTTAAAATGTAAAGAAAAGAGTAAAGGAGAAATTTTGAAAATTGTTTGGTTTTAACTATCGTTATGTTTTTATTTCCTTAAGATTTTTCTAATTTTTTGATAGAACAGTTTTTGGATTATTTTTAAACTAATTCTAACTCACTTCCAACATGACAAAGTCAGGTGTTTCTTGGCAAATTAGAGCAACTCAAGCTTCTGATTGGATGTTTCCACAGAGTTAGATAAACTGACTGGACCTAATCGTTATTTAATGATTGCGTTTTGGGTTTTTCTGTCTTGTTTTCTTCAGGTTTTGTATCGAATGAAGCAGAAGGTTCCTGTTACTGAGAAGCACCTTAAAGCTCCGCCCCCCGACCACCACGTGAGCCTGACCATCCCCCCAGAGCCCTTCAAGAGGTCAAACGGCACCAAGGTCTGAAACCTGAGAGATCTTTTGCTCGCTTCTGCAACATATTTCCGTAACAACAGTGGTGATCGTTTTCTTCAGGTTGTGAAGTCAGAAAGCATGGTCCAATCCGAGCTTTCGCCAGCTGTAGCCACGCCCATTCACCAGCAGCCAATCATAGCCTGCCGCCGCCTCGCTCCTCCTGTCATCCCTCTGCCAAGGTGAGTTGACCGAAACCTGCTTGCATCCAGAGATCCTTCGGACAAAGGGATGTGTCGGAGCATTTCAGAGAGTCATATTTGGATTTTCTCAGACTTTAGTTTAGCTGCTGAATTTTCAAAGTGTGAAAAATGTTTTTAATCACATTTCTCAGTCAGATTTGTGGTGATCTTAAATGAACACCAATAATAACAAACTGCGCAAGGTGCCCAGTTCCTGCAGCCCCAATCATCACACTTCCACCACCCTGCTGAACAGTTGGTTTGGGGTGTTTGTCCTTCGTTCCTGTTCCATTATCAATTTTTTATGTTTTTTTATTTTCAAAATATTTCACATCATTTTGGAATCAACCCATTCATGACATGATCGTGTAGTATTTAACTTTCCATCATTAATCCTCCTTTAAATGCTGTGTGCCTACATGAACTATGCCTCAGGGTGGTCAGAGTAACAACAAAGCTGCTGTGTCTTTGTTGTTAAATAAGGAGCTCGTTCCTGGCTACAGGTTGACCCTTTCATTTAATCCAGATTTTATGCAAGCACAGTTTGATCTGACAGAACCTCCCTTCGTGTAAATTACAGACTGGCAGTTTGGGTGTACTTACATGTTTGATGGTCAGAGAGAGAAGTTAGGAATGGTGGAATATTTGAGACGTTTTCTTGCCTTAATGCTGAGATCTGAACAGTGCCAGTAGTCTCTGCAGATACAGATTGACCTTTCAGTTTTTAGCTTTCTATTTTTACAACCATATCTTCATTCAGTGACAGAAAACTGCTATACTTGTGTGTTAGTAACCCCCTCTCTGTGTGGTGTAAAGAAAACATTGTTGACTTTTGTTTACCAGGATTTGTCCTAAATAAGTTCTCACACTGTTCTCCAAACTAGCCACACGTTCAGTTCATTAGTTTATCTGCCCAAGAGCGCAGTCATCAGTCTAGATGATGCCGTGTTGCACATTGTGAGATCAAGTAGGAACTTCTAACATATGCAGTGATTCCTGAACCTTTTCATGTTAAACTTTAATATCTTTGATTTGGATTTTACGTGTTAGACCAACATGAAACATAATTTGTGAAGCAGAAGAAAATGATTAGTTTCTGGGCAGAGAGCGTTATTTATAGAAGCAGCCAGGTAGCCCATGGTAACTCTGGAGGAGCTGCAGAGATCCACAGCTTGGGTGTTCACAAGTCTGTCCCTTTATGATAGTAAAAAGAGGAAATTATTGTTGAAACAAAGCCATAAAAAGTCCTGCATGAAGTTTCTGTTTGGAAGGCAACCGTATGGCCTAGATCAGAGTGTCAAAAGTGTGGCCAGTTAATACATGCAGCAAACATTTGTGAAGAAAGATGGATCCAATCCTGACCTGTTGCTGAGAATAGTCCAATTGACCCAAAAATTCCAGGTTTTATGAGTTTCTTTATGTAATTCGGATCTTACTTGAATTACAGATCAGAGGAGTGAAGAAGACCTCTGGGGTGGAGGTTCACCCTCCAGCAGGACCACCACCCTAAACATGCAGTCAGACCTAAAATGGGAAGGCTTAAATCAAAGCATATCCATGTGTTAGAGCGGCCTAGTCGAAGTCCAGATCTAAATGCAATCAACAATGTACCAATACTTGAAGTAAAGGTTCCCAGATGTTCTCTATCCAGTCGCAGCTTGAAATGAACCAAATTTTCATTCTGTAGATGTGAAAAACCTGGTTGAGACTAACTACTGATTTGAATATCATCTTCAATTATGCACCACTCTGTGTTGGTCTCTCATGTGCAATCCCAATAAAATACACTGCAGTTTGGTTGAGATGTAACAACATGTAAACTTAAGAGGAACAACATAAAAACAATACAGGATAAACATCGTTTTAGCTGTTTTAATAACAGGCACAAAAGGGAAAACAAACCAGAGGAAACAAAACATTGGATTTGTTTTATGCAAATGTCAAGGACTCGTACATCTCTAAAGCAAGACCTCCTCCTGGCAAATCAGATCACAATCTTGTTTTTCTCTGCTCCTAATATAAACACATTGTTTACCTGTAATAAAGAGATCTGTTAGAAGATGGTCACAGGAAGCTGAAGAAGCCCTGCGAGGGAACTTTGAGACTACAGACTGGGACGCACTGTTCCAGCCACATGGAGAGGACATCAATGCCATGACTGAGTGAGTCACAGACTACATAAACTTCAGTGTGGATAACACCATCCCCCCAGAACGCCGAGATGCTTCCCCAATAACAAACCCTGGTCCCCAGTGACCTGAAGGACCTGCTTAACCAAAAAAAAAAGAGCCTTCAGAGAGAGAGACAGAGAATTTTTGAGGAGTAAACAGAAGCAACTTAAAGTCAAGATAAGAGACAGCAAGGAGGTGTACAAGAAGGGGGGAGCAGCTCCAGAAAAAACAATATCAGAGATGTTGGTCAGGGATTGAGAAGATCACAGGTTTTCAAGCAGAAGGATGATCAGAGCGATGGAGGCTGGAAAAACCCCCCAAAACTAAACACATGGTTCAATAGGTTCAGTTCAAAAACAAGCTCAGCACCCCCTCTCCTGCTTACAGGCAAACAGACATCCCACCCTCCTTTTGACCCACAGCTGTCCAGTAACACCTCAAATGTTTTATCTTCCACCTCAGCCATGGAGCCTTCTGCTTCTACATGTTTGTCTTCAACCAAGTAAGAAGATGCTGATGCTCCCTTTGCCTCCCCCTTCCACCTCTGTCAGGTAAAGAGTTAGCTGAAGAGACTGAACTGGTATAAGGCTGCAGGTCCAGATGGTGTCAGCCATAGTGTCCTGAAGGGCTGTGCAGAGCAGCTCTGTGGGGTTTTGCAGCACTCTTCAACTTAGCCTGACCCAAAAAGGTTCAATGTTGTGGAAGACCTCTTGTCTTGTTCCGGTACCAAAGAAAACTCACCCAAGTCCTCAATGATATTTAAACCCTTTTCCCTGACACCCACATCATAAAAGGTCCTAGAGAGTTCTCATGGCCCAGCTGAGTAAGCAAACATAAACTATCAGGACCTCCTTCAGTTTGCTTATCGCTGTGGAGTTGGAGTTTGAAGATGCCTCATACATCTGCTTTAACAAACCCACTGTCACCTGGACAAAGCCATGAGCACTGTGAGGATCATGTTCCTTGATTTCCCATTTAAAAACTATTTAATCGTATGTGCTTTGTCAGAAAACTCCAGAAGAGCGGTGGACCACTTTTTGGGCATGGTGTGGAAACAATCATCTCATCTTTTAAAGTGAAAAAACAAAGGAGCTGACTGTAGATTTTAGAGAAACAGGGAATAGGTCAAAACACTGTTTCCAACATGGGGAAACGAAGTGGAGGTGGTGGAGGAATGTAAATACCTCGATGTTCACCTGGACAACAGACTGGAGTAGAGACCCAACTGTGAAGCCGTCTACAAGAAGGGACAGAGCAGACTGTACTTCTTGAGGAAGCTTCAGTCCTTTGGTGTTTTCCAGCAAGATGCTGAATATCTTCTCTAAGTCTGTTGTGGAGAGTGTGAATCTTTTCTGTCATCATCTGCTGGGGAAGCAACATCAGGACCAGGGAAAATTAAAAAAGCTAAACAAGCTGATGAAGAAGATTATTTTTCTGGGGACTCCTCTGGAACCTCTGGAGACCCAATGTGAAAAGAAAAGGATTCTTCCATAAAAAGGAAGAAACATTATGGAGAAAACCCTGAGCATCCTCTTCATCAGACTGTCCTACAACAACAGAGTGTCTTCAGTCAGAGGCTTCTTCAGATCTGCTGTAAGACAGACCTCTACAGATCCTTCCCACCCACAGCCATCAGCATCTACAACGGCTCTCTGAAGAAACCTGCAGAATATGAGTTACAAGAACATTTAATTTCCCTTTGTGATTAATAAAGTATTTTTGAATTGAATTGAATTTTTGTGGACTGTTACTCCCCTATTTGTAAGTATTTAAAGTTATTTAATTTTGAGATTATTTGTTTTTTGTTCAAACTTCCATTTTAATTTCCACATCTGTTCACATGTTTTTAAATATTTGCTGCATTTCCATTTGGATCCACAAACCCAACATTCGGTTGACTTTGTTTTTGTCTTGTAGCCCCGCCCCTGTGCCCATCATTAACGCTGACAGCTACTCGCTGCCAACGAGCGCTCCCCCGATGACGGCGAGTAACGAGCTGAAACCCTGCCCCTCCCCCTTCAGGATGAAACCCGCTGCAGGCCTGCAGGAAAGGTGAGATCACAGGAAGTGTTCGCTTATAGTTGCATCAAAAGTGGTTCAAAACAAACAAAAATAAAGTTAGAAACTGAGATGCATCCCACAACAGATTTTATTCTCCACCAGATCAATTTGTGTCTTTATTTTAATTTCTCATCGTGTGTTAGGTTATTATATAAATCAAAAAGTGTTTCGACTGAATCAAAATGAAATTACTGAAATCTTCTTGATTCTGTTTTCTGCAACAAAACGTTTCTCAGCTGAGGGGAAATAAAAACTTCAGGAGAAGAAAGTGTAATAATAACTGCGAATCCAAAATATGATCCTTGGACTCATTAGCAGTTGTTTAGGTAATAAAATAAATCTAAACAGGATGAACTCTGCAAACTTTCATAAAGTTTGGAGGGGAAAACCCTCCTAATGAGCGTTCAGAACAATACGGTGTGTGTTTAGAGTTCAGTCACCTCTAACCTGTGATTGTTGAAGCAGGCAGGTGTTGGGTTCTGTACGTGCTGCAGAGGAGGCGTCACATCTGGATTCTTTAGAACCATTAGGTGTGTCGTATTTTTCTAGAAATTAAAGAAAACTTAAATAGACTTTCTCAAAGTCTGCTTTATTCCCCATCATAGAAATGATATCTGTCTGTTTGGACATCTTTCCGTTCGGCGGTCTGAGCGTCTCTCCTTCTGGGTGTTTTTTCCTTGGAAACATTTCCTCCATGTTGAGTCTCATTAACCCCACCTTCCTGAGGTCTTTTTAGGGACTTTTTCTTTAAACTGAGGTATTCACTCACTTGTTGCATCTCAGTGAACCTTCCATGAAACTTGGAGAAATAAGTAGCAGATGTGATAAGGATACAGCAGGTGCTGCTGTAATGTCGTCATTTTCCGGGTTCTGAAGATGCATTTCAGTTTAAATTCAAAACATTAGATGGTGTCATCACATTTATCTCAACACAGAAAAACTGAGGCTTAGTGACTTTAAATTTTATTGCAGAAACATTTAATTTCAACATTATATTCCAGGGTATAATTTAAATATATGTTGGTTTAGGTTAAAACAATTAAAAGGTTAATTAAAACAGATCTCAAACATTTCAGATAAAAATAGAAACTACTAACGAAGCTTTTTTTGGGTTTTGAGTTTTTAAACGGTTACATATAAGTTTTTTATCTCGACTTCAGTTTCCTCAGTATTAACGATCTCTTCCTCTCCCATCCTATTAACAATACAAGGCGTGGTTATTAAATGAGGATGCTGGCTTATGTAAGGCTCATTGTTTAAATACCTTCATTCTCCTGCTTGGTTCTGAAGGAGAATCCTGTTTTTCTTGTTGAAGTTGAACTTGGACTACAGCTAGCTGTGCTTCCTTTAACCATTCAGCTTCTGGTTTAAAGTCCTGGTTAATTATCATAATTATTATTATGTCCAATTAAATCAATTAAAAGTGTGATTGGCTCCAACATGAAGGAGCTTCAGAGGAGCTGATTAAAGGAACCAGAACTGTAAATGGTTCCTGTTCCAAAAAACGGGAGATTAAAAATAAAAGTTTTTGTTTTATATGTAAAATAAATAATCCGTGACTGCAGGAGATTTTTAGAAAAAAAAACCTCTTAAACTCACCTTCAAATGAACATTGCTTAAGATGTAATTAAAATTCATCTGCAAAATCAACTCAACAGACAGGAAAGAGTAAAGTTTTCAGCATAGGAACCACATGTTGGACTTCTATTTAGTGTTTGTCTTACTTTCTTAAAAGATTTGAGCTTTTTTAAATTATACCACCATTCATCAGTCGTTTAGTTCAGACTAATTGGATTTATTGTTTAAATTCTAATGAACTGAGGTGTTTGCACGAAGAAGGAAAATAATACAAAAAGATAGTGATGGCCCTGAATGTTCCTGGGGACACCGATGGAAGCATAGCTTGCAAGTTAAAGGAGCAGGTGCTACGCCCCCTGGTGGCAAAAAGAGGAAGCTATTAACGGCTTCCACCAGATTCAGAAACCCTCGACTGGCTGAAAAAGACCTGCAGCGACTTGGTGGCAGCAGCCAATGAGGTTTCAGTTTCCGTAAGACTCAGTAAATGCTGAAGGGCTCCAGTTACTGAACTCCAAGATGAACACCATGACTGATCCAATATCACCAGAACAGTCGGCTCCATCCTTCATGTTTCAATATGTCAAATTAAGCTAGCCGCCATTTTCCTTCGTCCTCCAGACCGCACGCCCATTTAACCCCCTCCACCCATGCCCACACCGCCCACTTTGGTGGCATTTTTCAAACTTTGTCTGGGGGCGGGGTTATTTTCCATTGGGTTTAGCTCCACTTTAAAACCTGCAGAAACAAAGCTAGAAAATTTGAGTCTGAAAAAGAAAAAGGAATCATGATACTAGAGCGGCTTCATAGTCCCCTGACTTGAAGTTCAATGAAAAACCCGCAAAGCCAGGCTGAGATTCCTCCCAGAAGAGGTGGTTCTGGTTCTGAATCCAACTTGCAGCAGCTCATAACAGCAAAAGGTTGTTCTACATGAAGGGGTTGAATATTTTTCAGACTGCGCTTGTATAATTAGTTCTGTTGAGCCTTTTAAATTGTCCTTGCTGCCCGTTTCGGTGTCTTACCAGTAAACTTTAGAACCAGTTGTGGTCTGAGCTCATATTGATGATAATCAAGCACCGGATCCAGTTCAAGAACGCATTAATTTTGTACTGATCCATTTGAATAAGGGTTTAAACTCTGCTTTAGGTCTAATTTGTGATGTGGTGACTTTTATTACACTTAAACGCGACCCTACTGACGTCCACATATGGGAAGATGGCTCATCATTCAATAACAAGTTTGGTTTAATTGCAACTCTCATTCTACCATTGTTGTAAGTTTGCAGCATGATGTTGGGGTAAAAACCTGCTTGTCGGTGCTGGAGATTCACAAACAAGGCACAAGGCACAACTAAATCCCAAAAAAATGTTTAATAGGCAAAGACATATTGAAAAGTAGGTGTATGAAATACAAACAACCTCACAAAAACAATAAGAATTGTTTTTGTGAGGTTGTTTGTATTTTGTCCCTCATATTTTGCTTTGAGGGTTCAACCCAAGTTTCAGTCATGAGAAGTCTGACGCTGGCCTTGTTCGTGCAACCACAGACGTGTTGAGAAACTTGCTGTATTTCCTGCTGCTGTGTCTTTAGGGGCTCTGGCCGCAGTTCATTTCCTGCGTCTCTGTGTTAAGTAGTTTCACAACTGTAAAGAAAACATCTTTATCTACTCCTCAGCTTGAAAAGCAACAAGTCAGACGCCATTTTGTTCTGGTTTCACGATGGAGGGGAGGGTTCAGTGGTGCGAACACATCGTGTTTCTTAAGGTAACAAAGGGAAGGAAGATTTCAGGCCCAGGAGTGAGAACAGGATGTTTTTCTGGATGCCTGTCAGCCTGTGTGTTGTCCAATCTGGATGTCAGCCAATCAGCAATCAAACTAATTGGAAGTAACGGCATCCTGAAGGGGACACGGGCCAACACGTAGCCAGGCAGAGGGAGTTATTATTACTTTAACTAATTTATCCTTTATAGCAAGAAAAAGCTTCTAACATTGGAGGAGGTCTGTGTGATCAAAGTAGATGTCTGTAGATGAAACTGCTGAAACATCTGACCCAAACTGGGTCATCATCAGGGAAATGATCCCAAACACAGCAGCAAATCTACAACCAAATGGCTTAAAAACGAAAAGTCACTCTGTTTCAGTGGCTTAGTCAAAGTCCTGACTCAGACCTGGTATAAACGTTCGTCCTGACTGATCCAGATGTAAATAAACAACCCCAGTTCACCTCCAGCATTAAAACCTTTCCCAAATGAGCGGCTCTACAAGCAAATATACACGTAGTCATGTCACAGAGTGGGTAATCAATGGGTTCGCTGATGATGACGTGCATTTAGTCCTGAACTGTGCTTCTATTCGTCACATTTTTGTTGAGATATTCCAGCTGTGAGCTTTTCATAAGCTCACCTGTGTAGCTAAACAAAACACGACGTGAGAAATGAAACGGACAATAATGTGGGATATTATACTGAGACCATAATATGTAAGAGTACCACAGTAAAACAGTTCATTTTAGGTTAGGTTATGTAAATGTGAGTGGACATTATGGTCACAAGATGTAGATCATGGCCAAAAGAATGGGATTCTGGATGCAAGCTGCTGAAAATGGCTTCCTCTATGGGGTGACTTTGCTTGGCTGGATGATGGAGTCAAAAACTGCATCATCTGAGAGGAACTTGAGGTAGAGCCGTTGCTCCTTCGCTTCAAAAGGAACAGGTTGAGGTGGTTCGGGCTTCTGATCAGGATCCCTGAGGTTTTCCAAGCATGTCTCATTGAGAGGAGACCCCATGGAAGCCCCAAACCCACCAGATGGACTTCATATATCTTCTGGTCTGGGATCCCTCAGAAGGAGCTGGGCATATGGATCTGTGTTTCCTTACTGGACCTCTTACCCCGGCGACCCAATCTTGCATATGTAGAAGTGAATGAATGCATGGATGGATTCCAAGAAGTAAAACTTTTATCTAAAAAAAACTTGATCTTTACCTGTTTAATCACTTTAGATTTGCTAAGAGCAGCACTGATTTTGGTTATGGTCCAAAGTCCAGTTGTCAGCCTGAT
Source organism: Crenichthys baileyi (assembly GCA_036173005.1). Taxonomy (NCBI): domain Eukaryota; kingdom Metazoa; phylum Chordata; class Actinopteri; order Cyprinodontiformes; family Goodeidae; genus Crenichthys; species Crenichthys baileyi. The sequence continues at coordinate 159,982 of JAHHUM010002409.1, forward strand.
TAAAGTGCTTTGGTGGGACCTCAAGAGAGTTGTGCAGGAATTCTCTGCAAACGTCAAAGAGCTAAAGCAACAAAGAGGAGAGAGCATAAATTCCTCTACGAGGAACGGCTACTGACAGTTTATGCAGGAAGCTGCTGCATCATGGGGTGTACTTAATTTTTAACTCAGTGTTGTTTCTTTTTGCCCTGATGTTTAAAAAAAAATGCCAGTGGGGAATTTGTTGAGTATTTCTGTTCTCTCCAGGTTAGATTTTAATCATTTTAGAACCTGGGAAGAAGCAGTAGGGCCACCATTAACACATATTTTATAAATTAACACATTTTTTGGTTTGTGTGTTTGGCTCTTTGTGTGTAGTTACTGCTCCTTTGGGACATGCTGCTCTAGCTTTATTTATTACAACTCCCAGATTTTAATTCTGTTCCAGAATATAACTGCTGTTAAAGAGTCGGACGTTTCTCTCTTCTTGCCATGAATGCGAATAAACCTTGAAATCTGTGTCTGCAGAATTTTAAAGTTTGCTATAGTGGCACCTTTATATTTGGTGTGGAGGGATTTGACTAAAGATACCGAGAAGTAATCGCTGTGAGTCATCTGTCTTAGTTGTATTGCTGAATATCGCTGCTTTTTAATTTTTCCTCTCTCTCCCAAACACAAGGCAGTACAGATAGTTTTGAATTACATTGCTCTTACACATTTTCATGACATCTGGAGTGACCTTACTCTGTTTTAAACTGTCACCGCTATGAACCAGGAAATTACCAGTGTATTGATTTTATTGGTTTATTTCCATTCTGGACTCTAGTTTTAGTGGCTTTCCCTAAACCACTGAAACTGCATGAATAACCAAGGCTGAATGTTGTTTGCAAACAATAAGAAGTATTCCTGCTGTGCAGCTGGAATTTAACAGATTATCAGGCTATGGAGGCTGTAATTTATATAAACAGCAGGGTTTTGCTACCCACAGTGAAAACTGGTCAACTGGCCTCCCTTACCTGCTGATCGTTGAGGCTTTCTGAACACATTTCTTTGCATATTCCATCATTGTTGCTCTTCCTCTGCTTACTTGAAAGCATTGGCTTTAGTTGCAGAGATCAAATTTAAATACTTACCTGGTCAGTGTTGATTCTGGGAATCATTGTTCTTTTTAAACTGCCCAGATTCACAGTTTTGGAGAAGTAATGTAAAAGTTTCGGAAGAGTCATCCATCTCTGAGGAAATGATTATAAATACACAGTTTATCTTGTTCTAGAGTCTTAATTAATTTCGTTGACATGATGTAATGAACAAAAACAATAAGCTTTAACCTAACTGAAGTGAAAAGACTGTCATCAGTAGCTATTGTTCTTGAGTATCCTCCCCTGTATATTCCTTTAACTTCAGCAGAGCTTGAGCCTCTGATCACAAAAGTCTTAAACGTTCAATAAAATGCAGGAAGGAAACGACAGAAATCTCTGTGTCCTCTCCCATCCTTCCTGTGCAGACGAGGCTCTAACGTGTCCCTGGTGCTGGACATGTCAGCTCTGGGCTCGGTAGAACCCCTGAACGTTTCTGTGGTAACCCCCAGAGAGGCGGCGGCCAGAGAGTACCTGCTGTCGGCCGGACGACCGCTGACAAGGCAGCAGCTTCGTGACGTCGTTGACAACACGCACAAACTGCATGTTGAGTTTGCTGTAAGTCCAATGAAATTATGCTGACTGTACTCCAGAGATCCGTGTTGCTTCCACACCTTTTAGGCGAGCTGATGACAACCAAACAATACTGGGAAAAATGTCAAGTTTGTATTAATTTGGATGTATTAAAACAGCATTGATATAGCTGAGTCCTTGTATCTTCACTGAGGGATTATTTCCAGGGGTGCGCCGATTGCAGTTTTCTGGCCGATCACCGATTTTTAAAGAGCCTGACCTGCCGATTTATTTATAACTGACACTATCAGGTGTTATTAGGTCACAATAGACCTTCGAAGTTCCAATCTAATTTGTTTGAAAAACATTGAACAATACCTGTGAAACAATTAAAAACTTGTTTTAACTGCACATGAGGCGGTGCTCTCAAATATAAATGAAACGTTTAGAGCATTGAAGTTCTTTTAGCCTTTAATTTTTCACATTTTAAAACCAAACAAAACTTGCACAATAGGTTAGTAGATAAGATCGGTTCACATGTAAGTATCGGCATATCGCTAACACGCAAAATTAAGGAAATCTGAGCTGATCAATCGGTGCACCCCTAATTATTTCTGTCTTAAAATGTTTGGAAAGTATTTACACTTTTTAACCTTTTCCAGGTGAGGATGAGTATTTTTAAAAACAAAAAAGGCTATTTTGTTAGATCTAGACCCATCTAGATTCAGATGTTAAGCTTTACTTGTGGCTCTTAACTGTCTCGTCGTTTTAATTTGTTTAACAAAGGTTTCAAACATGACAAAACATCTTTTGAAGTCCAAAGATGAACTTTGGAAGCTCTAAAGAAAGCCTTGAGAACTATTCAGAACCACGTACAGTGGGCAGAGGAATTTGTTCAGAATCAGGAATCTGTTCAGGATTATATTTAAGGGTCGAGAACTTGTTCGAGATCATGTTCAATCAGCAACATGTTCTGGAATCTCTTCAGACTCAGGAAACCATTAAAAATTTGGTTCAGATAACAAATCAGTTTAGGAATTTTTCAGACATGGGAATCTGTTCAGGAATCTGATCAATATAAAGATACTGTTCAGGATATAAACAGGAATCTGTTTAGAGTTTGAATCTGATTAAAATAAAGAACATTTTCAGAACTGTAGTCTCTTCATTTCCAAGAAATCAGTCCATCATCTCGGATTATACGAGGATTTAAGAATATATTTAGAATCAGTGACCTGTTAAGCATCGGGAATTTGATCCACAAGTTAATGTTTGACTCCATCACTTTTAGTTTTTGAGCTGTGACTCAGTTTTGTGGCTTTCAGTTTCCACCTCAGATTCACTTCATTAGCTGGAATAGTTCAACAAAGAATTAAACCAACTTCACTTACTAATCAGATCTGCTTGTAATAAAAGGAAGAGATAAGATTCCAGAGGAAAATGTGGGACTATCGGTTTAGGATTGGCCTATCTAGAAATGATCTAGAACAATCAGCTCTATATTTCGTACACCTCGTTGAACACTTTCCAGGATGTATTGTTTAGCGTGAGGATAACGTGCTGTATCGCTGATACCTGTCTTTCATCCCATCTCAGGAAATTCCAATGAATTTCATCGATCCCAAGGAGCTGGATATTCCAAACCACGGCACCAAGAACAGATATAAGACCATACTGCCCAGTAAGTGCTCTGTGTTGCTAAGAAGCAGCAACACTTCAAAAACAGCCACGAACCATCATTTCCCCTTGAACCAGGAAGTTGTTTTATTATGTAAGAGTGTCAAAGGCCAACATTCCCAAGAAGAGGGAATATTTCACCCTCCCTCTTCCACACCAGTAGCAATAATTTTACTTTAAGCACAGTCTGTTCTCACAGTCGGGTGCTTACTCTGATTAAAACATTACAAAAGAACAATTTTTAGATTGTGCACTCATGGTTTGGAAGTGGGGGCCGGGGTTATCAAAAACTGATCCGTTTCTTCCTGCAGCCAATCAAGATAAAGGAATGTTCACCCAAAGCTGCTGTCAGTCAAACTCCTTCCTGTGTTCCAGTTTCTGTTTTCTTTGTAAAGTGTTCATTGTGTTCTGCAGGGCTGTGGTCAGTTTGAGCTGTGAGGCGGTTCAAAGCCTAAGCATGCTCCAAACAAGTCTACTGATCTCAGTACAGCTAATTCTATGCTCATTAATGGCTGGCAGTTCTGTCAAATCCTGAGTAATCCTTGTTAATTGATCCCCAGCACTTTAGCTGGGTCAGGAGCTCAGGAATTTCCCAATCAGGTGCCGGTTATCAGTGGAGGTCCTTTTTAATAACATTCAGTGGGTAAACCTTCAACACCTTCACTGGGCACTAATGATGTAAAACACTCAATCAGTAGGAGACAGTCTAAATGAGAGTTACAGCAACCTGTTGTCTGTTGATCCCGTTTTCCATTTTCCTTACATTTGGAGTTCCTCAAGGCCCAATTCTAAGCCCTCACCTATTTGTATCATAAGTGTATCTTTGGGATCCAAATTTTCAAAGATTTGCCAACGATGTTTACTTCTTTATGCCTAAAAGAATAAAAAGTAAACACAAACCCACTAGCGCTGTGTTTGTAGATTTTACTAGAGGTTTTTGGGCTCTTAATGATGCGGCCTCAGTTATATAGAAGAACTTCCACGCCCTGATCTTTTACACTTCAGTTGACTTGGTTTGCTCTAGATTTTGCTGAAGTAAGACCAAAAAAGACGTTAACCTTTAACTTATTTTCCACAGCTATAATACGTAGAGAGTGTGTGCTGAATTCAAGTACATGCCTGAATCTTGTATTGTTACTTATTTGATTTGAAATAGTTCTGATCTTGATCAGGGGTTATATAAAAAATATCAGAGTTTAAACTTGCACTTTATCGTTCTCCTTCTGTTTCTCACCTTTTCTTCTTGTGTCTTAGATCCTCATTCCAGAGTGATCCTGAAGTCGAAGAGCTGCAACGACCTGCTGAGCTCCTACATCAATGCTAACTACATACGGGTGGGTCACAGGTGTAATGATCCCAACTTTTACATGTTCTCTGTGCCAGCTGTCTGCTCTCTCAGCATCTAATAGCACTAATGATATCCTGGTGGCATCAGGTTCAGATACTGTTAGAAAGGAGTTGACCTGTGTAATTTTCCCAACCCCTAAGGCCTCTCCACACTACCGTGAATCATTTTCTGCCATTTTTGCACCTCCCAACAGTGTTTGGTGTCAAAAAACTGGGATTTTTATATACAATTTCCAAAGTGGAGATTTTTTAAAACCCAGTTTGTGGTCGATCCGTGTGAAGCGGAGATCTGGTGAAGCCCCTACCAGTATCTGAGCTACAAATCTCAACAGTATTAGAGTTGTTTATGAAGTACTATAAATAGATAACTTGTTTTCAACATTGTATTGTCAAAAATGAAGCTGTGCGGTAAGATGCGTGTAACTTTTTGATGTTTCAGTGAAAAGCATAAAATTGTTACACATATTTATATGATTCTCATTGTGATAAAGAACAGGATTGAGCAGCTTTCTGCACAGTGAAGCAGGTTCAAGACATTCAGGATCATCTTTGACTGGTTTACCCTAAACCTTTATTTTCTGACTCTGGATCTGCAGAGCTGATCTGTTCAGCTCTGTTGCTCTCATAAATAAAGCCACTAATGGAGCTACTGCCGCAATTCATCCTTTACTCTTACATGGGAAGTTGTCCTGGACCAGTGCGTTGGTGTCTTCTGGAGCTAAAACTCCCAGTTAGTTGTTGGCACTCAGCCAGGTTCTGCTGGCGCTTTAAAGGCGTTAAAATATAATATCTCTCCACCTTCGCCACAGGCATGCTCAGGAGGAGGAATCCCGGCAAAGTTTCTGCGTTTCATTATAACTAGGATCAAACTGGAATTCAGTTGGAATATGTTTGATTGCAGAAGTAAGCTGAACTGAATTGAATCAGAATTGCAGATTTCTACCAAACCGAACAAACTACGGCCTTAAACTAGTTGGGGAATCAGAATATTTACATCAAGCAACACGGCTGGTGTACTTTAAGGCTTTAATGTCGGTTGTTGTGTCTGGGTCTCTTGAATATTATGTCTGCGTTTTTCTTCGTCAGTTCAGAAAATAAATCCAAAAACAAAATACTAAGAAGTCTGTCATTACTGCTCGTCTGGAATGTCTGCAGCTTTTCTTTGTTCTTCTGGATTCCTGGTGCTGAAACTTTGTGAAAGTGAACTCCGGCTGAAGTCTGTAATGTCGCTATCAGACTTTCACACAATGGACCGCCTTCCTGTCAGGAAACTCTGCAGAAACAGTTTAAACTGTCTGGCTTGAACTCTTTGTCCTACTGTACTTAATATATCTGGACCTAATTAAGATTGTTCAGAGTAGTTTTTAAAACGTTCTCTAGAGGGAACTCAAAAATATCTTATGTGAATAAATGTTCAGAAAAATAAGGGCTCAGACTAACATTGCTATGGCTCTTCTCTCAGGGTTACCTAGGCGACAGCAGGGCCTTCATCGCCACTCAGGGTCCCATGGTGAACACGGTGAACGACTTCTGGCTGATGGCGTGGCAGGAGGAGTCCCCCATCATCGTAATGATAACCAAACTGAAGGAGAAGAACGAGGTAATCTGAGGAGGAGGTCTCCATGAGGTCGCCTCTAACCCCTGATGAAAGTTCTGTATTCTGGCCCAGCTCAAAGTTGGTCCTCAGAAAGAGCCGGGTTATTTGGCGCTGGAGCTTGCAGCAGTGAAGCCACAAAGAACTGCGACCAGAATTACTTTGGTGACAGACTGCTGGTAAACATCAGTCTAAAGATCCAATTTAAAGTTTAAATCTTTCTAAGAACAAGTGGAAAAAGCAGCTAAAGCTTGGAGAGAAAGTCTTAAAAATACTGAAAAGGAGAGATTTGATGGTAAAATTAATCCAGATGTTCTTGAATGTTAATGTTTCCAAATAAAGTTGCATTAAAAACATTAAAAGTAAACCTATAGATATTTCAAGACTTTTTTTAACAGGCTGTCATCACAAATATTCTGATCTTTTCACCATAAAATCTGTAACTCTGCGTTAAAGGACTAAAAACTGCAGCTGTTTGTTTATGGAGAACGCTGTGTGTTTCTGCAGAAGTGTGTCCTGTACTGGCCGGAGAAGAGGGGGATCTACGGGAAGGTGGAGGTGCTGGTGAACAGCATCAGAGAGTGTGAACACTACACGACTCGCAGCCTCACACTGAAGGTACGATCTCCGTATCTCCGTTCTCCAGCGGCGTGTTGATGAATACAGCTTCAGGTTTAGGACTGACCTCTCCTGTGTGTCTGAGCAGTGTGGGAATCAAACCCGCGTGCTGCAGCATTACTGGTACACGTCGTGGCCTGACCATAAAACCCCGGACTCAGCGCTGCCGCTGCTGCAGCTCATGGGCGACGTTGAGGCGGACAGACGTGCCACCGCCTCCGTGGGACCGGTTATTGTCCACTGCAGGTAGTGACTTGTTTGTCTCTGACCCCGATTAAATGTCTGAAGCACTCCATTACCCGTGTTTCTGTGCGCGTAGTGCGGGGATTGGCCGGACAGGATGCTTCATCGCTACGACGATAGGCTGCCGACAGCTGCAGGTGGAGGGGGTGGTGGACGTGCTGAGCATCACCTGCCAGCTCCGAGCCGACAGGTAAAAACAGGGTTTAAAACATGGTGAGCAGGCGTAAAGCTTGTTATCTCAGTCAGCTGGTTGCTGCCTGATTTTAGTAAATAAAAAGTATTTTTTGATTGAAGTTATTATAATTTGCTCCTGTTTTCTATGTGTTATTGGACTCGTGTTCCTTTTAATTTTGTCAGTTTCTATTTTGCCTCTTTTTGAAATTTCTTTTAAAGTTGGTTATTGTTGGTATTTCTTTATCACTGTTTTCATCAGTTTGTTACATTTTGCTCCACATTTTGTTATGTTATGAAATTTTCGTTTATTTTGGACTTTTTGTACTTTTTTGTTGCCTCTGCTGTGGTGTTTGTGGCCTAATGAACGGTCTTTATTTGTTTGTTTGGACATGTTGTGTGTAGTGACCTAACTTTGTGTTGGATGAGTTATGTTTTGTTGTTCTTATTATTGCCATTTATTTTACTCTCTTTCAGGCAATGTTTCATATAGAAATAACATTTTGTATCTGCATGGCTGTTGTGTTTTTTTGTTCTTCAGGATTTGTCTTGGGCTCTTGTCATCTCTGCAGCGTTGGGTATTATCAAAGTTTCTAGACTAAAAGGTTTCATGGCTGTCTGTAGCTGTTAACAGACCCCCAAGCCCTCTCCTGCTGTTGACAATTTTCTACTTTATGCATAAATTGAAAACAATAATAACATGTTTAAGGTAAATTGAAAAAGGACGATCTCTATTTGCAAATCATTTGAAAATATACCAACAAGGAGTAAAATCTTTCAGGTTATGTTACAGAGTTATCGGTACAAACAAGACCCAACTAAAGCAACATATATTCTTTATAAGACAGCTCATAGATAAATTTGCCACAAGATCCTCACTTTTTCTGACAAGATCCATTTAAAACATAACAGAAGTGTCGAACTTTATGAGGGCTCTGATTTGCTATGTTTTAGCCTGTTACATTGATGCATTTATTTTAATTGTACAGGATCCTTCAGAGGTTTTTCTATCATGATCAGTAATCAACAGTGATGTCACACTGTGTGAGCGAGCCGTCTGAGTTGCACAGCTCTGCAGTTAAACGTGATTTTACTAACAAATTAAAACAAATACAAAACGATTAACAAGGTATAAATTCAAAAGACCCTTAAATTAACTGACATCTTTTGTCAGCTTCGTGGTATCTGCTGATGTCTCATTGCCTGTTTTTAAAGAAACAGCCTAGCATGCTGCTTCTTTAAACCCCTCGTAATGCAGTAAGGTAGTTAACTTAATCTTCTTTACTCTGTAAAAACTTTCACAGTGAAGATGGTTGCTCTCAGAGTGACCTGAGAGTACTGAGGGATGGTGCATTCACTGATCAGAAAAAAAAATCTGATTTTGAGTCAAAACAATGCAACTTTTGGCTTCTTTTGTCAAAAATAATTTGTCTTTCTGGTGTTTCAGTCTCTGATGTTTCCTATGGTGATTGCAAATTCCTTCATATGTTTATAAATATTAGATTAATGGACAAATTAAGGGTGTAATATCAAGTTAAGAGTTTCTGTGATTTTAGTATCAAGTCTCTTATTAATAGGATCAAGTTTTTTTTTAGGTTGAATAAATAAAATTACATTTAATGTATTATTCATCCCTCATTTGTCACATTTACCAATGTTATCTGCTCTCTCTTGTGCAGAGGGGGTATGATCCAAACAGGCGAGCAGTACGAGTTCGTCCATCACGCCCTGGGTCTGTACGAGGCCCGGCTGTTGGCAGAATCCAGCCAGTGAGCGCCCCCCACCGCGGGACCTCGACTTCAGACCGGCCGGGTGTTTACGGAAAAGTCTCATGAGCTGTACAAGTTCTCTCCCACTGGGGAGACTCCTGGACTGTGAATATTGTGAGCAGAGATGGGAGAAGGAAAGAGGAGAAGGTAAATTTCAGCAGTTGGGATGTACCCATTCTTCTTCTTCTTCTTTTCTTCGTGTGTCCATGGACTTCTCCTGTCGCCCAGCTGACTTTGGGACGGTGCCGTTTTTAAAGAACCACGGACACGTCAGGATAGTTTGACTGGAACAGATTTGACACGTGTCTCTGTGTCGTTATAGGATTTTAAATTCTTTTGTAATGTGATGTTCTTATTGGAAATATGTCGGAAAATGACTGTTATCTAGTTGCACCTTTAGTTTTATCTGCTGTAAAGGTATTTAACCGACATGGTGCGACCTGTTTGTAACCCCTGCAAGCAGCATTATACTCCAGAATTTCATCACATGGATTTTCCCAACATGAAGTCTAGAAAATGTCATGTTTAACTACAGGGTTTATATTAGGAAGTGTTTTGTCAGATATCGCAGATTTTAAGTCTCAAGAACATTTTTGGTCACTCAAGATCATTATTGACGTTTATGTTTAGATGTTCCAATGCCCTTTTAAAAATACAAATGGGAAGTGCACAGAGGATTAATAATATGATGGATTATCCAAAACATGTCCAATGAGGTCCAGGATTTTACGATAATCAAAAAATTGCCAGACAATCCAAAAATCCTACATGAAAACATTTGAATATATCAAAGTTAACAAGTTAAAATATACCTGGGTTATGTCAGAAATCTAAACTGGTTTAAGCTTTCCTTGCTTAAAAGTTTAAAATTCAGCTAAAGTGACTAATCTGACTTTGTTTATGCAGTAAGCTTATTCTTTAACCCTATTTAGTTTTTTAATGGCAAACTGACAAAAAACAGTGAGGCACCCAGACGGTGTGGTAGAAATCGCGTATATATGTAAAGATTACAACATCAGTTCAGGGTGCGGCACCATCTCTAACCTGGATATAAACGGTGACTAGAGTCACAGAGCTGCTGTATTCCTTCCTGCAGCAAATTGGACCATAGGTGTTGGAGCTGGGCCTTCAGGACCAGCGGGCCGTAGTCAGCTTCTCAACTGATCCCACAGTCAATTTTGGGAGAATGTCCAGCACACACGAGGACTTCAACATGGCACAGCCAGTCCAAAGACAGGTGTGCTTAGTGGATTGGTGCCTCATTGATAAGTTGAAAGGCTAAGCCAAGGTGTCGTATGAGCATAAATGCAAATAGATGCCACCTACAGGGTTTGGACAATGAAACTGAAACACCTGGTTTTAGACCACAATAATTTATTAGTATGGTGTAGGGCCTCCTTTTGTGGCCAATACAGCGTCAATTCGTCTTGGGAATGACATATACAAGTCCTGCACAGTGGTCAGAGGGATTTTAAGCCATTCTTCTTGCAGGATAGTGGCCAGGTCACTACGTGATACTGGTGGAGGAAACGTTTCCTGACTCGCTCCTCCAAAACACCCCAAAGTGGCTCAATAATATTTAGATCTGGTGACTGTGCAGGCCATGGGAGATGTTCAACTTCACTTTCATGTTTATCAAACCAATCTTTCACCAGTCTTGCTGTGTGTATTGGTGCATTGTCATCCTGATACACGGCACCGCCTTCAGGATACAATGTTTGAACCATTGGATGCACATGGTCTTCAAGAATGGTTCGGTAGTCCTTGGCAGTGACGCGCCCATCTAGCACAAGTATTGGGCCAAGGGAATGCCATGATATGGCAGCCCAAACCATCACTGATCCACCCCCATGCTTCACTCTGGGCATGCAACAGTCTGGGTGGTACCCTTCTTTGGGGCTTCTCCACACCGTAACTCTCCCGGATGTGGGGAAAACAGTAAAGGTGGACTCATCAGAGAACAATACATGTTTCACATTGTCCACAGCCCAAGATTTGCGGTCCTTGCACCATTGAAACCGACGTTTGGCATTGGCATGAGTGACCAAAGGTTTGGCTATAGCAGCCCGGCCGTGTATATTGACCCTGTGGAGCTCCCGACGGACAGTTCTGGTGGAAACAGGAGAGTTGAGGTGCACATTTAATTCTGCCGTGATTTGGGCAGCCGTGGTTTTATGTTTTTTGGATACAATCCGGGTTAGCACCCGAACATCCCTTTCAGACAGCTTCCTCTTGCGTCCACAGTTAATCCTGTTGGATGTGGTTCGTCCTTCTTGGTGGTATGCTGACATTACCCTGGATACCGTGGCTCTTGATCCATCACAAAGACTTGCTGTCTTGGTCACAGATGCACCAGCAAGACGTGCACCAACAATTTGTCCTCTTTTGAATTCTGGTATTTCACCCATAATGTTGTGTGCATTTCAATATTTTGAGCAAAACTGTGCTCTTAGCTGCTACTTGAACCTTCACACTCTGCTCTTACTGGTGCAATGTGCAATCAGTGAAGACTGGCTACCAGGCTGGTCCAATTTAGCCATGAAACCTCCCACACTAAAATGACAGGTGTTTCAGTTTTATTGTCCAACCCCTGTATATTACTATTGAAGCTGCTTTTAACAGGTGGTGTTTGTGAACGCGTCACAATCCAATTGGCTGATCTCTCATCGGCACCAGCAGTGCTGGAAAACTGGACTTAAAAGCAACTTTTACCGCAGGGTTTATTAGCATTATCTGCTGATATTTAAAAGACAGGAAGCGTTTAAGAAATAACTTGAATATAACATTTATGAAGTCAGCTGAAAATATTGGCTGTTAGTGCAGCTCTTTGCAAGGCAATGGCCTACCAAACTCCATGACAAGTGATACCAAAATAAGCAGCTGGATTATAAGAGAGATGTTACTCCAGCACTAATCTGAAGTTTTGTTAACGTTGAAGCACTAATGTTTTTATTTGTTTACTGTTTTTGTTGTTGACAGCAGTTTGGTTTCTGGCATCCACGTTCTCGACCATACCTCCTGACTATAGTGGTTGTATCTTATGGCCTGGCCTAAAGTTGGAGTTTATTAAGAATCAGTTTATTGGGATTTATTGGGAGTTTATTGGCAGTGGAACAACAAAGAACTGCTGCCAAGCAAGCACTTAGACCAGTTTAGAACAGTTCGTAGATATCGTGTGGTTCTTTAAAACTTGGTGCACAACACAACAATCCTCTCATGTTGTAGTCTGTATTGAGCAACCAGAACCCACAAGAAATGTGACCACCCTCACCTACCAAATGGTTTCAACACCAAAGCCACTGAGACATCTGCATGTCTCATCAGGTACAATCAGACCACTCTGCTTTTTGCAAACTCACAATGTGACCCCTAAGAAACTCTGAGGGTTGGACTTTTTCAGATGACCCCGGGATTGTTGAGGGGCGGGGTATATGCTTAGCAATGATGATTGGTGGACCTTTTTTTGCAGGGTTCTGACTTTCGCTCACCTGCCATATTTACGACCTGGGTGGTGTTGTTTTCTTCAGGTGACCGCCGGCCTTCTTTCCCTTTCAGATCGCTGGTTTCAGTGACAATGTGGATCAACACCACAAGCAAAAAAGCCAGTTGTGTGTTCTCCATCTTGTTTTGTGAGCAAATGGCGGGATACGGGCTTCTCGGTTGGGCTTGGCTTGTTTGGCGTTTGGTCTCCTAGTACTGCCACCTGCTGGACTGGAGGTGTAGTGCAGTTTTCTTCACAACTTCCCCTAACATTATTAGGCCGATTTAAATAAAATTTCAGTGGCCATTTAGAGCTGTGGAAGGAGAAAGCACACAAATTACCTTGGTGTGGTTTTACCGGGGTAACAAACAAAAACACTGGACTTTTGGTGGAAAAGGGGCTAATGCCATCTGATGCACCTTTGAGCCATCCTCTGCTGACCTTCAGTCATTGTTCTGACTGTCAGACGCTCTGGTAACTGCCTGTTCAAGTGATCCCCGTTCTGCTTACCTGTGGACCAAATCACATTCAAATAAGACAATTTCTCCTGGGTGCTGAACTTTATTATTGTTAGTGAGTCTATAGCTCCCAAATGGGGCTTTTTTCAGCCTTAAAATAAATGTTTAAAGCTAACCAAGCTTTTATTCACCAAGAAAAACAATTAGAGTTGATTTTAGCTTCAGTTACTCAGTGTTATATTTTAATGTTGCTGTAGATGGCACGCTGTGCTAATGCAGTATTTAGGTAAAAGAATAATCTGCTGCCAAGTAATGTCTGTAAAATATTTCCTTTTTTTCTCTACAGTTAATGCGGCGCTCATGTGACAACTAGAGCTGTATAGGTTGAAAAATAATAGTGAAAAGCCTGGCGATAGGAGGGAGATATTTAAAGAAATTAAAACAAACCATATTAGAATGTCTGTAGAGCGTTTAGGCGTTTAGCGTTTTGTTATTAATTTAAATGCGCTTGATCCCATTGGCTGGTCGGACCTAACAGCCAATCAGTACGGACTGGGATTTTTCAGGGTCAATCTCTGGTCTTGCAAAGACAGGCGGTGAAATGAAATATAATAATATAAATTACTATTATTACCAAATAATGGCTGCATCGCTTTATTTATCAGCTGGTTTGGAGGAAACGGACTTGGCTGTGAAGAGTCGTCATCATAACATACTGTTAGATCCAGAAACTATTTTACTTTATACCAGTCGCCGTGTTTATTCTGCAAAAGCATAAAAAACAGATTGATTATGTTACCATTCATTAGAGTTGGTGTAGAGTTGGTGTATAATTCCAGAACAAAAAAAACAACCCAAAAATCCGCTTAAATGAAAGATTTAACATATATATATATATATTATATATATTAATCAACGTTTACTTATGTAATTCTTAAAAATCTTACCTTAAAATGCTAAAGCTATGCTCTCTAGACTTTTACAAAAAACAAATAAAATGTATAAATTGTGGCCAGTGGTTGGCAGCATCATTAATATAAAAATACTGTTAGGAAAACATGATTTAATAAAGACAGAGTTTGTGCTGCTGAGTCTGAGTTTATACTCATTAACTTTGTCTCCAACATTGATGATAACCCTGCTTTATACCAAAAATGTGAAATTATCTGTAACAATGGTGCAGGACTCTCATCAGTGCTATTGTAAAATTTATGTAATACATTATTTTTGCTGCTTCAAAGTAATACGTTTATTTTTCTATGGTTTTTACATGTTTTTAGCCAAGGTTAGCTATTTTCATTTTTTTTTTTACGTTTTTCTAATCTGCAAATCGAATTTTGTAGTTTATCAAACACCGGATGGAGCTAAAAAGTGTCCAATAGGTTATGATCAGACAAAGGATATCAAAAATCGGAAAGACAATCCACCAAAACATCCCTGAGTTTGGCTTTGAGCAAACCCAGGGGAATAACTCAAAAAAACAAATAATTATTGTAAACTACTTCCTAAAAGAAGGATTTTAATACATGAAGTCGTCAGTCATCCAAAGTTTTTTAGAATGAAATTATTAAAATAATTATATCTAATTGTGCTTTTTGGAGCTGAATGTGTTATAAAACAGAAATATTGAGGTGTTTTGTTTGAGTTTCTGTTTCCAGTGTCTCAGATCTTAGATTTCTAATGTAATGCCAGTAACGAAGAACATGAGCCACACATGCGTCTGATCGGCTCTCTGTGTCAACGGGACCACCGTGTACAGTACATGCACATATAAGTGCTATTAAACTTGTGTGTGGAGTTGAACTTCAGTCCATGAACCACAGACACAAGTACCTTGCTGCTAAAACCAGAATCGTTGGGACCGCATTGGACTGCAAAGAGGAAAAGCTTTTAAAGACTTTTTCTATGTACAGATATATTTTAATTACTTCTTTTATTATAATACAATCATGGGATGTAAAACTACAAAATCCAACCTGCCTCCTGGGACCATCATCACTCACTTTTTCACTTCGGGCTCATTCAGGAATTGGATGGAAATTCAGATGTTGGAGCGGCCACCCCTGAGTGAAGTAAAAGTGAGTTCATCTCAGCGCCCCCTGCAGGAGCCGGTACAACAACACACACTGCCTCTGACGTAGTATTGTGTCTGTATAGTAGGATGTGGTACATGTTTTGTACTTTATTGTTTTAAGGTTGTTGACCAAGATTTAAAGGGACCCTAAATGGTTTTAGTTGGAATCAATATTGTGATACATTTGGTAAAGCCTCTGAAGTACTGAAGAAGTGAAACTACAAAAATGTCAACAAGTCAGCATATTTTTAAATGGGTGCAAAGAGCATGGCCAGATTTTTCAGTTCATCGTTTTTCCCAAACTACTGGCTGCATATTGCAGATTAAAGAAGTAAATTAGGACGTCATTTATCTAAAAGATCCAATCTGATTGGGAGATAATTTTAAAATCAATTTCACTGATCTGTAAAAGGCTTATCTCTGGGTCTCATTTATTTTTCAGCTCACTAAGTGGACTGAGTAGTTCTGTCCACAGTTTCTCACCTCCGAGGAGTGTTGAAAGGTATAAAAATTGCATAAACATCAGTTTTTACATCCAACTTTAAATAAATAAGATGTATGAAAGAACCAAAAGGAACCAGGGGAAAAAACATTATTATTCTTTAACCACCACATGGTTCTTAGGTCTCTGCAGCACTTGATGAGCTCCTAAACTGTGGGAAAGCTGCTTTTGTCTTTGCTATAAAAACAAACATTTAGGTTCTCCATAAACAGAGTTCTAGGTTTTCTGAGAAAATGAAAGTCTATGGTAACAGAGCACCATATACTTAATTTGTAAGCCTTTTCGTTATGTGGTTGCAGAGATAAACCCTTCTTCAAGCCACCTTTGGCCATCCACAAATTAACACCTTGAGCTAACCAGGCAATGATGAGCAGGTAGTTAAATAAAACTGCCATGGCAAAACCAGCTGCTTTGTTCTAACCTCCCTTCACGCACACTCGCCCAACTCAGCTCTGTGACTTCCTACCTTTATGGCTCAGAAGTTGCAGGAATGGAGGGTCGACTTCGACCCCCCCATGTTGTTCCAGGGCTTCCCTCTTAAAAAGTCCTAAACTTGGTCTTCAAAATTGAAGGCCTGAAGGTTATAAAAGCATCCAGTTTTTCCATACTGATTCTTAAATTCCTTTTAAGTTTGCTCATTTATGTAATGCCATTTCCATCTCCCCTTTTTTTTCCCTGCATTCCGTAGTCCCAATGTGCTGTAGTTCTGGCTGAAGAAATATGCATCATTTAATTTGTTTGATGACTCTTATGTCATAACCAATAGTGGGTTTCATCCGGGCTGAACTGTGATGCCAGACCACCGTTCAAACTTAAAAAAATAAAATAAAATAACTGAAATGTTTGCACCTAAAAAGTTGGACCAAAAGTCATTGGAAATTTTTTGAAATCCGATTATGGAGTTGTGAAATTTAAAATGTGTAGAAATCCACTACCTGGATCTAATTTAGCTTGTTAAATTAAAAAAAACTAAGATCAAACAAAAAAAAAAAA
Source organism: Crenichthys baileyi (assembly GCA_036173005.1). Lineage (NCBI taxonomy): Eukaryota > Metazoa > Chordata > Actinopteri > Cyprinodontiformes > Goodeidae > Crenichthys > Crenichthys baileyi. The sequence continues at coordinate 176,534 of JAHHUM010002409.1, forward strand.
AACAGAAAAAAGCTAAACCAAACCTAGAAACGAACTTGTAACTTGTAAGCTATTGAAACAAACACTCAGAAGGGTTGGAAACGGCTGGTTTAAACCAGTTTGAGCTAGCTTCTTTTTAGCTAGCTCGAACTACTTTTAAGAACAAATTTCATCAAACATAAATCAAGAATTATGTTCTAATGTTTCAATGTTACATAATGATTAACTTTAGCTTCTAATACATTTGGTGTATTGTTTTTTTTTAACCATTTTATAAACAATTTAACCACTTCTACTAATGAGATAATCGTTGGCTAATGACACTGCAGCTAGCTAAAAATGGTTTGGGCTGATCTGGAATAAAAGCAGCTTAGAGCAAGTGAACACATTTAAATTCAGTTTCATTGAGCCTTACATGTGTGCTTTAACTTCTTTATGTTCAGTATTTGTGGCTGATTAAAAAAAAAAGATATATGGGTAATCATGAGAACACTTTGCAGTTGGCTGGTATCTTTATGACAGGTTTAATTTACAACAATTAGAACTGGAATATTAGGGTCCCTTTAAACAGTTTGGATGCTACAAATCATCAGTCTGAGTACACTTGATGTTGATTAGTGCACTACGGTTATTACTAATATACGTATAATACATGACTTGTAATGTACTACAATTTAACTTGAATGTTATTAATGGTCCAGAACATTAGCCACTGAGTAGTGCTGTAACCTTATCTACTCCACCCTCATATATATTGTTACCTGTAATCTGTGCAATAAATACGCTAAGGATAAAAATTGTGGTGTCTTCACATAACGTCTAAACCAGGAGTGTCCAAACTTTTTTGCACTTCAGGCCAAAAATGCCAGATTAAAATTACCCAGAGCCATTTTTTTCAATTAAAAACCAAATAATTTTATTGGGAATTCCTTTCTTTTTACTGGCTCAGTTGTAAATTAAACATGCAATATTTTAATGGGAAAAAAAGTAGAAAAGAAGATCATTTACATTATTGTGGGTCTGAAAAATGGTCAAAGACATTTGCCTTAATGAAAGAAGGGTGTAATTTGGACTAAATGTTTTCTATTTTGTTGTTCTAGAAAATGTTTTTAGTCAATCCCAGCAACAAAAAACAAACCATTCTATGAAAACTCTTGCTGTATCTAGCCAGGTTTTAATAAGCCAAAAGTGTGATATTAGGAAGAAAGCAAAAACAACATGGGTAACGGAATAGAATAGGTTTATTTGACACAGAGTTTGTCAGCTATAAGGCTATTTTTCATCGGCAGTTCCTGGACAAAACGGCAAGATAAAACCTTAGATATATATACAAACAACAATTAAAATATAAATGCAACAGACTAGCTAAGTATAATAACATATTAAATAATATACTACCAAAGGGGAAGAATGCTAAAAGTAATAATGGAAAACAAATACTTTGTAAAACATTTTCCTTTTAAGAAGATGTACATTTTTCTTTGAAAATCAAAATCAAAAAATCTAATTTGTGCCATTCTTGAAGTTATTCCAAGGGCCACTACTGGCCCTACTGTGGACACCCTGCTCTTAACACTTGTTTTTTGCAGCGTTTTATCAGTGTGTAGTGTTTGTGATGTGTTTCACCAAGTATTGTTGCTCCAACGACAAGTCTTCAATCCTGTTGGTTGTTTTAGGCCACTCAGTGACGAGTTTATTAGCTTTCCTGTTAAAATGTGAAACTTTCATTCCTATAAACTACAGTGAAAGAGGAGGCTAGCAGGAAGGAAGGAAAGAGGTGTGGATGACTAAATGTAGCTCAAACCAGCTGAAACAAAAAGAGTTTGGCCTTTAACCTGCAACATTGGTTAACATAACAGTCGACTCCAACATTTTTGTGGCTCAAATTAAGTGTCTACCGATAGCCAAAAAGTTTATGAGTCATTGAGTTGTAACAATAAGGACCTCATTGATATACTTTGTTTCTGTAATAAAACAATCTCAGGACATTGTTCAAAGGAAATGAGCCAAATATTACAAAATAAAATTACTTTTACTTGACTAGTTGAACCAAAATGGCAGCTTTGACACCGATCCTTCCTCCTGAAATGTGCAGCGTACTAAAAATGTTACCTAATAATCAGGCTGGTACAGAGAAATAACATTTTAGAATTATACTAAAACTGATACATGTTTATAGATGTTCATTCATAGCTACAGAGAACTCTGAATGAGCTCTGCCATCAAACAGTAAAATGAAAAAGTAAAAAAAAAGGCAGTTAACAGGTGGTGATGGATCATACAATAAATGTTGAAATAAGGATGTTGTATTTAAATACATGTCTTGGTTTATTATTCATTAAAACATGTGGATCTGAGGCTGATGTAAATTGTGCGCTCTTCAGCCTTGAGAAAACCTTGTGCTTCACCTGGTGCTTCCTCAGATTAGAAGTATTCCCACCGCTGGCCTTGCACTTCGCGACACAAATATTGCATCGAGCGTGATCTGCATCGTACTTTGAAAAGTGGATCCATACTTTCTAGCGCTTTCTATCAGCCATGCTTTGTTGATGATACCAGCGGCTGCTGACGTTATTACGCTCTTGTGCGTGCAATGCTGTGTTCATGTCCGGCATGGAAAAGTGCCCACTCTTGCACTCCCTCAGTGTCACAACGATGCATTTAGGTACCGAAACATGGTACCGTTTGATTTTATGTGAATAGATACTCTGTAGTTCTGACGGAATTCAGTCTGTACTTATAAAAGTACCGAATTCGGTACCCATCCCTAATTCAGCTACTCATTAACAACAGGATGCATTTAATGGCTGTTGGTCATCTGCTTTTTACATGCCTTACTACACCAATTAGTAAATTATTTTACATATAGAAATATAATTTTTACCAAAAATCTTGTAGTTAGTGATGGTGCACTGCTGTTATTTTGAACTATTTGTGTATATGTTGGGTAAAGTATTTTTGACATCTTGTAAATAAGATGGCCGCCCTGACGTCAAACATCAGTCTGTGAGTTTAAACCTTTAGCCATCAGCAGTTTTTTGGTTTGTTAGTGGGCTGTTTCAAGTATGCAGACACCACAAACATTCAATATACATTTACAGTAACAACAATATACACCAGGGGACACACAAAGGCTCAGAAAAAACTGGAAATGTCTAAAATTTGGAAATGAAAATGTGAGCTAAGGCTGCAGGTACGTATGACTCTCCAGGTCAGTTCATTCATGGATTAGGTGTAGGCTGTGGTGTTGAATGTGTAGCTCCTTTTTCTTCTTCACCATTTCATATTATTAGAAATGTAGTTGTTTTGTAACAAATAAGTCGGGTACCAACCTGAACCGATTGCTATAAGATGTTTCTTACCAACCACGTGTCAATTTGTACTCGCCTGGGGGATGTTTTCCACATGCTTTGACTGTTGATGATTGAAAGTACTTTTCTGTTATCTGCACATAGCCCTCTGAAAGGAAATGTGGATATGTGACTCCAAAAAAGATCTACCACCAGAAAGACGCTCATTGGTTTTTAGATTAGGGGGAATAAATAATCTTCTAAAAAATGCAACTGGTCCAAACAGAATCAACCGGAAAAAAGGGCAACTCACAGTAATATAATTTAGTCCTGTAAAGCGTAAACTTTAAGGCTTATTAGACTATTTGAATAAAGCAGCTGAATGTGGATGACACATGGAAAATACAACTGACGGGAGTTATGAGCCATGTTGTAGCTTTTTAGTAGTCATTTTTCTGCAACCAAGTTAAATGTATCTTACTTTTAATTACAGCTTCAGTGTTTATTAAAGGTTTTTTTTTCTTGTGATAGTTATTACTGATTATTATACAAGTATATCTAAATAAATTACAGTATCATTGAAAATGTATTTTACTAGATCCATAAGTGGATTTATAAATATTTGTATGTGAAAACATTAACAGCTGGTCCCAGACCAGTAATTAGATGCAGTATGTTGCTGTCTAATCAGTTTTTTTCATTTATCATTAGGTTTTACCCTAAAAAAAGATATCAGCAAAAATGCATTTTATTGAGGAACAAGTTAGGACAGCCTAACCCCTTATGGCTACTGGTACCACCTTTGGTTGAAATAAGTTCACTGAGAATGCTTCTTCTCTCCATCTACCTTTCTGACATCAGTCTGATTAATTGCCCCACTCCTTTCTTGCACAGCCCATTTCAAGCCCCCCACAGCATCTCAATAATATCTCGATCTGGGCTTTGACTTGGCCATTCCAGGACTATCCATTTCTTAATTTTAACCCAGTCCTTGGTGGATTTATTGGTGTGTTTTTTTGCACATGGTCTCGCATTTTCCTCAAATACCTTCTGATACACGGTAGAAATCATGGTGGATTCTGTGGTGGTGAACTGGCCTGGTGTTCTCATCTACATACCATTACACTTGCACCTCTGTGCTTTACTCCTGGTACAAGGTTCTTTTCCTAAACAGCTGTACATTTGGTTTTTGCCAAACATGTCCTCTGCTTTGGTGTCCAAATCATTTAGTTTTAGACTCAACTGTCAAAAGACTGTTATTCCTGAGGCCCTGGTCTTTGTCTACGTTCTTTCTGGCAAACTTAAATTTGGCCGTCATGTTATTCTTGTAGAGCAAATTCCTAAGAAAGTTGAACTTGTTTAGTCTCTTTCTGATTAGACAAACATGAACGTTCTTATCAAGAGTAGCAGGAACCTTCTGTAGGTCCTGTGGTGACATTTTAAGGGTTTTACAGACCTGGCGTCATGAGGTCTGCTGTCGGGGTGAAATTGCTTGGACAGCCACATCTGGGCATGTTGGCATCAGTTTTGAATGTTCTCTATTGATCATTTTTGCATACAATGAAATGGCTGATTTAAATTTAGTTTGAGACGTTTTAAATCTCTTCCAGACTCTTAAGATGCTACAATCTTGATCCTGAAGTCCTCAGACAGCTCTCTGGATCTCATCATCGTGTTCACTCACACTTCAACAGTCAGGAGCACCAAACTGTCTGAGGTTTAAATAGATCAAACATCCTTCGAAATGATACGTTTTGAGTAGGAATAAATGTAGGGGCGTCCTAATTTGTTCTTCTGATGGAAGCATCAGGAAAGCTGAACTCACACAGGAGATGGAGACAACTTTCATCTCAGTGGGAAATGATGCACAGTCTTTTTTTTTTATTGTCTACCTCTGTTGTCGGAGCAGCTAGACTCGCTGCTCTGGTGGCTGCAAGGCCTATTAATAGTCCCCTTTTCCACTGGGTTCGTAGTCGTGCCTTTGCAGTGACTCAGAGCTGAAGGCTTGATTGAGGAAGTCCGTTAGAACGTCGACAGACAGGCAGGAAGAGAGAGGAATACGGCTGGTGAGACAGGGTCCAGAGAGGAAAGGTCCAGTCTGAGGAGGTCCGATTCCAGGATGGACATGAGCCGCAGAGAAGACAACAGTTTTCTGGGCACAGTTAACTTAAAATAAGGAATTGCTTTGTTCTGCAGGAGACAGAAGGACACTTTATGTCCAGGAGGACTCCAGTGAAGAACGGGAGCTAAAACAGAGGGAGTATCTGTCTTTGAAACATCTTGGACCTCAGGATTATGGTGGTGCATGCTCCGACTGAGGATCTGAAGGACAATTAAAATGCTGAAATGTAAAGTTGGAAGTTTCTCCTGCTGCCTGGGGTTCACCTTGCTGCTGCTGCTGCTCCAGGTCAGTCTGGTGAATCCAAGCGGACATTCAGTCCATTTTATGTTTCTTTAGGGGAAAATGTAGAACCAGTTTTCATTACTGTTATTGTTTGTTTTGCATCTGAACCATTATCCTGTTCAAGGTGTGAAATATTTCAGTCAGGATCTTTTAATACTTTTTTTCAGGCTGCATTGAAAGTTTGAAAGAGAAAAACATAAAAGTGAGAGTCACTGCTTGTGATTTTTTTAAAAAGGCAACTTTTCCTGCTTGATGCCTCCTTTTTATCTCAGCTAAAAATATAATATATAAGTTTCTATACATGTAGGAACTCTGATTTGGCAGATCTGCCATCCCATCATTAGATCAGCTAGAGAAACAGTAGGGATCATTTCTTTGGGAGGACCGTTGTGATCAAACAGCTGGTGCTTTATCTTGTTTAGAAATGTTGTTTGAAACCAGTTTTCTTGGTGTTGAACGTTTTTTCTGGATCATGAAATCTGTAAGTTGTGCACCAAAGCCGATCAAAGTGTCGAAGTCCAGCACCGACTCTGAAGCTGTAGTAAAAATAGAAATAAAAGGTTAAAGACAAAACAGGAAAAATTGTAGACTAAGAGCTTTGATAATGATGAAAGCAGGCTATGATTTTTCTTTTTTATTGAACTTTTTATTAATTTAGGACCTGAAGATGCTAATTACCTCTGTTTTCCAGAGGAATCTGTGTTAATTCCTGTTAAATCCGAGATTTCAGCTGCCAACACTGCTTTTTGCATTCGCCTCCTTATGATGCTCCTTGAAAGTGTTGCACATGATTCTGCAGACTTGAAGCTGATTGCTGGGTTTCCCTCACCCATCAGGACCACCAGTACGATTTTCCCCTGGATCACATTCTTCTCTTCCCATCTCTGTCCGGACTGCTTCGCTGTCGTCTCTGAACTCCCTGACCTTAATTATCTGCTCCTCTTCCCAATTTTTAAGTTCATGCAGCTCAAATCATCACTAACAGTGTTATCACCGAGGAACATGCACAAAAACCAACAGGCAGCCGCTCGACCACAAACATGACTGCAGCAAGCGTTGGTCTTTAAATATCTGCAGATCAGCAGCAACAGGCTGCTTCATGCTGGTGCAGCGTCTCTTCAAAGAAAACTAAATTCAGCAAATTTTAGGTGTCCTAATTTATATATCAGGTTTGGCTGTTTATTCTTGAGGAATAAGAAATATCAGCTGACATGTTTCCCCCTAATATAAGGCACATTGGTGTCCTCAATGCCAGAACATCTAGTGTTGGGGAAGGAACTGGGGAAACGTCACTCAAATAATTTCTCTTAGGTGTCGAAGCCAGGTTGGTTCGATATTAAGACGTGTAAAAAGAATGACGTCATGAGAGCAAAAATGATCGGCTCAAGATAAATCCAGACCAGAAGCTCTAATAGTTCTGATGATCCAACAGAGTTCTGGATCAGTTTTTAAATTGCAGAAACTTGAAATGTTGCTTTCCAACAGTTAATGTTCAAATTGTTACTTCCCTTTATGCTTACACTGATAAGGCATAGCATTATGGCCACCTGTTAAATTGTGGGTTGGTCCTCCATGGGCTCCTCTAGACCCCTGAATGTGTGCTGTGGCTTCTGACACCAAGATGTTAGCAGATGTTATTGACAGAAATGATCAACCCAAGTATAAAAACACACAAGAAAAAGATAAAATGAATAAAATAGTTAGCAACCAGAGATAAATTTGAAAACTAAGAAATTGTAAAATTAAAAACAGCAAAGATCAAAAAAGGGATAAATTCACAGAAAAAGACAAATCGCAATAAAGTCTAATTTCTTGCTAAACTGTTAATGACTAAAATAGGAACAAAAATAGTACAACACTGATGGATGGTAAATTTTCAAACCATTAAGATGTATGACTGACCACTGGGGAACACCCAACAGGATGCAGAGATGTTCAGACCCAGTTGTGTAACCTTCACAATGTGACAACTTTTCAGAGTCTGAGACTCCGACTCGAGTCGCAATTAAATCGCAACATTAAAGACTTCAGTCTCGTCTTAGAAGTGTGCCCTAAAGACTTGAGACTTGACTTAGACTTGTGGTTTGAGACTCGAGTCTTAGTTCCAGTTTTAATCTCCTGTAAGGAAGAGTGACAGGAGGCCGGTCAGTGAGCTCCAGACTGCTTTACTGTGAAAGGATGAGCTTCATTAGTAGCCATTCAAGCGGATTATTATGGGATGTTAATGATTCATAACAATCTGTTCATGTTAGCTGTAGCTTCATAACAATGATCACATGGATGTTTCTCCATCTGAACGCTGCATTAGATGACTTTAGATCATTTAGGAACAAAATAAACATAACTGACCTCTGACCTTCTCTCGCTGCTAAGCTACATTACAAGGACACTTCCTACTGGAAATATCAGAATAAAAGCAATTCCTGTTCCTTTCACTCATTTATTTACCTCCTACATTTTCTCGTTCAATATGTTGTAATTCATCCCTTAAATGTGAACATCTCTATTATTTAGAATTGAGAATAAAGGTTTTAATTTGGATTTATAAAATAATTTCATTATTAAAACTTCTCCAGCTCAGAGTGAGAAGAAAACCATCAAAACCAGATTTAGAGGAACATCTAATGAAGGAGAGGACAATATGAAGACGGGGAGAAACAGCTGTTAATTTTTAACTTACAAGACAGTAGAGCAAAAATTCAACATAAGAGATTAAAACCTGTTCATGTTTTATTTATATTATTTTAAACGTTGATCCAAACCATCCTTTAGCAGATTTTGTAAATTAAATGTTGAAAGATAACTGTTCATTTTATCATTTAGGCCTGAAGTTCAGTCCAGGTTTGGGTTCCTAACCTACGAAGTGACCTAAATGTTGGGGATTTGAAGAGAAAATATTTATTTCAGTCGTTAGAGACTTGGACTTGACTTGGAGTCCGAAAAAATTGTTAATATCTGTGGTCTGAGAACAAATTGTTTAATTGCTGCCTTATATTTTCCACCCACAATGAAAAGTTGATCAATTTTATTCACTGGAATAGCTAAGGAAGAAGGTGGCTTCAGTTCCTCTTTAGTCTCAGTTTTGGTCTTCCTCGGCCTCCTGAAAGTTTCCCAGAACAATAGCATCAAAGCGCTGCTCCATCCTTGGACTTGTTTTGTCGAATTCGGACACCTGTCCCCTGCAGACTTGAAAGCCGGCTGTAAAAGTTTATTTTTCCTGCTTCTCAAACAGGTTTCAATACTTTTTCTGCATTTACAAGTCTGTAGAGATTTCACCATTTTCTCCCTTTCTTTGCAGCATTTCTCTTGCTGGCTCATAAATCCAGTTTGTACTTCACATGTTTCGTGTTTACAAGTTTGACACAAAAGTATCGAGTTACTTAAAAATAAAATGGTTGCTTCTAGTTGTTGGGAAAAACATTAAAACTGTGCAGTTTTATTCTCATAGTTTGATGAAAATCCACTTTAGAAGGGAATTAATTTACCGCTTCCCCCTAAAGCTGCTTCTGTGTGACATAAACCTTGAAAAATATCTTTAGGGTTTCTGCAAGATCCTCAAAGTTTTACATTTAATAATCTTAATTTTAAGTCTTAGAAAGTCTTAATAGTCCCAAATTTCCTATACTGGGTTTTAACTTTGTATATGTTCATTTATAACCCTTTATTTATGCAGTTGAAACAAGAATTATATATATTTGTTTAATTCCAGGGATTTGTTAATTTCTCCAACTTTAGAAGTACCCCAAGAATGTCTTTAAACAATTGGGGAAAGGCCAGAAGATGTCATAGGTTTGTAAGCTTCCAATATCTGAACTGGATCTGGAGGAAAGCTGGCAAGTCTGAGAAAACCTTCCCAACTCTAACGTACGAGAGTGGCAGCATTATGTTGTGGGTGGTTTGCTGCAGGAGGTCCATCATGAGGAAAGAACATGATGTAGAAGCAATTCAAGTGACAACCGGGAAGTTAAAGCTTGGGCAGGAATGGATCTTCCACTGGGATCCTACAGAGACCACCAAAGTTCTGATCTCAGTCCCATAGAATATTAGTGGGCAGAGCTGAGAAGATGTGTGCGAGCAAGGTGGCTACAAATCTGACCCAGTTACACCAGTTCTGTCAGGAAGAATGAGCCAAAATTCCAGCAAAGTTTTCTGTGAAGCTTTTAGAAGGAAACCCGAGACCTTTCACCCAAATCATATAGTTTAAAATGTATGTAAACTTATAAATTAAAAGCATTTTATCTCATTATTTTGGCATTTAGCAAAAATATAATTTAGGTATTCCTACCTGACTTAAAACTGGAGTTAAGTTGATTAAGTTAGGAGATAAAAAGGTTATTTACAGGAATTATTGTCCCTAAACCGTCTCACTGGATTAAAACCACATATTTAGGTGATTAAGGAGGTTTGTCTTGAGTACAGGGGTGTAGTTAGTTTCCTGAAACCTGTCACCACTATCATAAAGCCTACTGCATACACTGGCAAGCACTGGGTGTTTAAAAGCACTTGAAAAAGTTGTATTTACCTCTGATTATGCTATTGAGGTTATATATAAGTTATTAAGTAAATAAGTTATTAATATTTTAAGTATGTTTAAAATTCAAATCATATTTGTCCTGAAAATACCTTAAAGTGGTCCTAAATTGAACTTACTGAAACTGAGATGATGTGCTCTGTTTCTACCCTCCTGTCAGGTTGTGAGCAGTGCAGCTCCCACAAAGGTCCCTGCAGTGTCCGTTCCCTGTAACATCTCTGTGTCTGGATCAGTATCCAGTCTGAACTCTGTTTCTTTGACTGTGAGCACACCTGGACAGAACTGCTCCTTCTCTGTGGCATCGCCGGACGTCGGAGCGGACATCTCTGAGTGTAGAAGAATCCCAGAACGGGAACTCAGGAGGAACGAGACTGTAGGAGGACAGGAAGAGGGGAGAGGGTTGAGCTTTGTGCCGACCGAGGATGGGGGAAACAGCAGCCGGACGGAAGTTTTCACCTGCGTTTTGGATCACCTGGAACCTGGAACCGCCTATCAGCTGCAGGTTCGGTCGCAGACAGACAATGAGTCAGCAGAGGTCACCGTGCACACCAGTAAGTTCTCCTCAGGTTCATAGCTGACCTCAAACAAAGGTTCCTCTTTAATGTCAAACCTAGAGATTTGGTGCTAATTTGAAAAATGTTCGGAACATTTTTTGCCGATTATTTAATCCTTTGTTTTTTACCCCTCAGACACAAAAATGCTCTTTTAAAGATATTTTTGTAATAAATTCATTATTACCTTTAGTCCTTCTCCATACATTAGCAGCAACATTCAGTTTGAACAGTATTTGGTAAATAAATTGCTCCACCTGATTCATTGAGACAAAAATGCTTCTTTAAGGATTCATAATTTTTTTATTTTTTTTATTATATAATTAACCTAAATCTTCATCCTCTTCAATGCCACTTTTGTAAAAAAATATATAGAGTACCCGACCGTCTGACTTTAAAACATTGATACCATTTATAATTTTAACTCAAAGTTGACAAAATGTATCCCATATAAGCAAATTTACAGTAGATAAAAAATAGCTTCAGCTGGTAAAAGAATAATAAAATAAAATTTGACAAGATTTCAACTTTAGGGAAGGAAAAGAAACTTTCATTACAAATTAATTTTTATTGTAATATACATATAGTGTATTTAAAAAAAATCTATTTTGAATAGAATTTAATGGCTCAAAAATTGCAGAATGGACACAGATTGCTCTATTTGGTTTAGTTCATTTGAGTTATTTAGTCATAAAAAGCATGAAAATCTCGCTCCAAAACACAAATTTCATTGTATGTGCATGAACACGACCACGGTTTGAAAAGATAAAATATTAATAAACGGAAAACAAATTTCATTTAGTTAGTGGAGAGCATCTCAAACTCCCATAACTTGTTTGCACATCATTATTCTGATATTTTTGCCACATCTCCGTCTGCAGATAGCGGGACTCTGCCGTTCTTCTCTATATTTAAGCTGTTTACTTCCAGCAAAGACTTCAGAACGAGGCATTTCCTTCACTTAGACTACATTCATAATGTTGACAGCCACTTAGGCTAACTGTCTGATTACATACCCGTTGTTTAAAGGTCATGGTTGTTGTCCAAGCTTGTGTCACACTGATATGATTTCTATTTACACCGAATAAAACACAGAAGGAATGGTGCGATGTGGAGGTAATCCGGTCCGGACTGGATCATCCTATAGTCAATAGACATTAAAGATTCCTTAACGGTACATAAGACAACATTACTACCACTTGGAGTTTGATAAAGGTCAAATCTAGAGTTCCTTAGAGGCTGGAGGTTTGTATCGGCCCATTGAGGCAAAATCCAAAGGCAATTTGCAAATATGCCTAACTGAAGGAGAAAGTTTGCCACTTTTATCCTGCTGAACATGATTTTATAACACTTAGATGGTAGCTTGGCCAATGCTAGGTTTTTGTTTATTTCTCTGGCTCAGGATTAGCTGAACACAATAAATGTGACAGCTGTAGTCCACATCCTGGAAACGTCTGTGCGTAGCGGCTCTTGAAGCTCTGACTCCAGCTGCAGTCAAAGTCTTGAGAAGCTCCCCTAAACTCTTTAAATGGATTTTGCTTCATAATCCTGTCCAGGCTACAGTTATCCCTTTTTCTACTACACTTTTTCAATTTCAATTCAGTTTCAATTCAGTTTATTTATATAGCGCCAATTCACAACACATGTCGTCTCAAGGCATTTCACAAAGTCAGGTACATACATTCCAATTAGTCCTAACCATTGAACAGTGCAGTCAGATTCTGTTATTTATTCAAATTGGATAAAAAGTTTTTCCTATCCTAAGAAACCCAGCAGATTGCATCCAGTCAGTGACTTGCAGCATTCCCCTCCTCCTGATGAACATGTAGAGACAGGACAGGTACTGGCGTTGACTTTGCAGCAATCCCTCATACTGAGCATGCATGTAGCGACAGTGGAGAGGAAAAAACTCCCTTTTAACAGGAAGAAACCTCCAGCAGAACCAGAACCAGGCTCAGTGTGAGCGGCCATCTACCACGACCGACTGGGGGTTAGAGAGAACAGAGCAGAGACACAAAGAAACAAAGACACTGATCCAGGAGTACTTTCTATGGGAAGGAAAAGTAAATGTTAATGGATGTAGCTCCTTTAGTCGTTTCACCTAGAAAGAAGGAACAGATAAACTCTGAGCCAGTTTTCAAGGTTAGAGTCTGAAAGAGAGCATTTTATTGGTCTTGTGTAATATTCTAATTTCTTTGGAACTGAATTTGGGTTTTCATTAGCTGTAAGTTATGATCTTCAAATATATCAGTCGGTCTGTAATGAAACTATAAAATGAGTTTCAATTTCTTAGATGAATTACAGAAAAATGAACATTTTCAATAATATGCTTGTTAAATAGCTGGAGCCATATACACAGAGTAAACAAACCTTAATCATTTAATAATTCATCAGTCGTTTTAGGACGCTAGTTAAAGAGCCACATTCCTGACGCTCACCTTTACCTGTGCGCTCTCACTCTCTGCTTGTATTGTGTTCAGCTCAGTTGTTTCCATCCCCGCTGACCTCTGGCTGTTTGAAGTGAACAAACAAAGCCCCCCTCCTCTGTGTCTCCGTGTTAATGTCATGAAGCTTCCCCCCTCTGCCGCTCTGTGATTAGCTACAGGAACCACAGTCCTGCTGAGGCAGAGTGATAGAGCTGCAGCGGTGCATGTTGAAAGTGCATGTGTGCGCCGCGTCCCCACGCTGGCGGGCATCCAGAACAGAAGTTGGACCCTTGGTGTGTATTTCCATGGTGGGCAGAGCTCCGGGTTCAGCCATTTCCTGCCTCCATTGTTTCTTTGTTCTGTGGGAAAGGGTGTGAGGGTGCGTGTATGTTGCGTTTGGAGGAAACAGGGCGTTGCTGCGCCTAGCCGAGTCCCGACGGTAACCTTCGCAGCCATGCAAACAGTCCCGCTGTCCTGTTGGATCTTATCTCTTATCTCTGGAGGCTCCGCTGACCTTTTAAGAACTTTTGTTTTAGTTTTCTTAACTTTTGAAGCGGCTAATGCTCAAGTGTGAGTGGAGTGTTTAACCGTGTGTTGAGTGATGGAGTTAAGGATGTTGCTGTGGAGAGTTTATCTCTCAAGATGCTGCGATGTGAAAATATTCCATCAAAAAGTTCCATCAAAATAAATGTTTAAAAAAGTGGTTTAATTGCACTTAAAAAGTGAAAGTTTACTTTGCTTTACTGAAGAACATTTATAATTTACATTTTGGGGGGTGCAGCCTCAGGTTTGGGAATGATCTGCTTCAGAAGATCTGCAGGAAATTAAAGAAGTTTATAAAGTGAGTGGGAAGATTTTTATTCATTTAAAAACAAAAGGCTCCCACTAGAGCCCGGCTCAGATTAAATTACTGTAAATAATATAATTTTAGAGGAAACAGTTGTTAAAATGTTAAATTAAGAGCATAAGCCTGTTCTTTATAACCAGAGCCACTATAAATGTTGTTTTCAGCTCTCTTTGACCGTATCCATCTTCAGTTAGGTGTAGGCATCTCCTGTTGTGAGATATTTTATTAGCATGCACAGTGTGAATTAATGATGACTGGAATTAACCAACAATGACTGGACTCTTTACACTTCATGCTCTAACTCTTTATCACCATGGACCAGTGTGGAATATCTAAAGGTTTGGATCCCCTTAACATGATGCTGCCAACCTCATGCCTCACAGTTAGATTTGAGTTCTTAGGCTTGCAACCTTTGCCCTTTTTCTTCTGAATATCCAGAGCTGCCCTGCTACAGTTGAAGATAATTTCAGTCGCTTATTTCCAGGGTCTTGTTCTTTCAGTCATGATTCGATTCTCATGAATGTAGGTGAGGGTTAGAACATGCATGGACCAGTAAATTTAAAGCTTCACTTTGTAGTTCATCTTCTTCTTCACCACCAGAGGCTGGAGAAAGCCCCTCATTACTCCAGATACATTATTCTGATACATCCTACCATGATAAAGACACCCAGATCCTGCTCTTGAGGCAGAAACTTCCTTCTGATCCAATAAAAAATGGAAATGTTTTTTTCTGTTTACACAGCTCTCTTCACTTTATATGATGGATCAATGATTTTAAATTAATCTTATTTTCTGTATTTGGTTGCAGAGTTACTGACACAATCTTGAAAAACCTTGAGCTCAACATTTCAGAAAGTGAAACTCATATATAGATTATTTATGGAGGGAAATATTTTAAGCCTTTATGTCTTGTAGTTTTGATGATTCTAGCTTACAGAGAATGAAAACCCAAAATTCACCTTTTTAAAATATTTTAAGCAGAAATGTCAGGTTTCTAAATAATATGTTCATTTCTATTCACTCAGTACCTGGTCTGGGCTCCTTTTGCATGAATTACTGCATCAATGCAGCGTGGCATGGAGGAGATCAGCCTGTGGTTCTGCTGAGGTGTTCAGGAAGCCCAGGTTGCCTTGAAAGCCTTGAGGTAATCTGCCTTGTTGGTTCTGGTGCCTCTCATCTTCCCCTTGACAGAACCCCATAGATTCTCTATGGGGTTCTGGTCAGCCCAGTTTGCTGGCCAATTAAGCACAGTAAAACCATAGTCATTGGACCAGCTCTTGGTACCTTTGGCAGTGCGGGAAGGCACCTGCTTGACAGTCCTCTGAAGGCTGTGGTTATCCCTGTTGCTGGTGCATCTTGTCCTACCACACGTTTTCCTTCCACTCAGCTTTCTATCAACATGCTATAACTTTTTCACAATAAGGTAATTTTCTGAGATACTGCATTGTGGGTTTTCATTCTCTGTAAACCAGAATCATCAAAATTACAAGAAATAAGTCTTGAAATTTGTAATTGTGTGTAATAAATCTATATAAGAGTTTCTAAAATAAAATATTAATAATAAAACAATATATTATCTAAGATTTCTTTGTCGAACTGTTGTTTGGGATTTTTCATCGATTCAGGAAGAACAAAAAGTCTTTGTCAGGCTGCTTGTAACAATAAGTCTAGAGACGTAATTCAAATCTGGTCTAAATTGTCTGTTTAGTTTCGACTCAACATTGGTTGATATAAGTTCAGAATGATGAAGAACCTCCATAATGGAACTTTGGTAGAACCTTTTAGACGCTTAACGGGTCATAGCGGGGTTGCTTTAAACCCAGGTTAGACTTCCCTGATAAAGTGCACCACTGCAGGTCAAGGATGTTCTGATTTGATCTTGGCGCAAACATGTCGTAAACAGTCAGACTTCCTTTGAAGTTTTTTTAAAATCTGTTTTAAATCTAAAGTTCAGAAAGATTTCCGCAGGAAGAGCATCAGTACTTCAGTGTGAGCATGCCGGGACACTAAAAATCTGCCCATGTCCTCAACCCATTTTAGAGTCCTGGTTTGTTTTCCCACCAGTTCTCTCTGTGAGGACTGACAGGCATGTGTTTGTGTCACCGCTACCACATCAGACAGAGGTCAAACGATCTTATCAGGATGAAACATCTACGCTTCGGGAGCTCCAGAAGGACACAAAAACAGAAAGTTTACCTTCTGTGGTCCAGCAAGGACATTTTGAAGGGAGCTGGACAAAAACGGTTCTCTTGTAGGTGAAATTTCAAATCTGAGGTGTTTGTGTGCTCTACGATGCAATAGGAGGTGATTTAAATGTGCTTTCTGACAGTTTCTGTGTATGTTTTTTTGTACCAGGGCCATCGGCAGTGGTCGGCCTTGCGGTGACCTCCAGGACATGCCGAAGCCTGGGCCTTTCCTGGCAGGCGGGCCCAGGCAGGACACAGCGCTTCAGGCTGCAGCTCCGGGAAGAAGTGAAGAGTTTGAATCAATCTGGTATGTAGGAGTATCGGAAATGTCAGAGTTTATAATTCTTAAAAAGTGGCAGAACCTTCTGGTGGCCAAACAAGTTAACTTCTCATTTGTCTGCAGTGTTTTACATAGGAGCTATAACACTTAAAACACAACCTTTTATTCTAGTTTCCAATGGAAACCTCAAAAATAATGGGAAGAAACTGGAAAACTTGACTGAAAACAATAAAACAGTTAGAAGCAACACTGAAATTTGAAGGTCAGACGTCAAAGAAAACTGTGATCGGCCTGAAAAAGACTGGTGGTGCATCTCCACCAGAAAATGTTATTTACATTGACAAAAACAGATACTATGCAATAAACAAGCTGCTCAGGTGGGTCATGTAATCTTTATGATCTTTGCAACTCCAGGTCTGCTGAAGAACGAGTCGTTAGGAAGCACGACGATGCAGCACACGCTCAATGACCTGACACCAGGGCGACTGTACAACGTTACCGTGGTGACGGAGGCTGGTGGGCTGCAGAACAGCAGGACGATCGAGGCTCGGACAGGTAGAGGCCAAGAGCAGAAGGAAAGGAGAGAATGAGAGAGGAAGTGAGGGAAGGAGTGAAGAACGCGAAGGAAAAATGCAAGATGGTATGGAGGACAGATAGTCAGGTAGGAAAGAAGGGACTAGAAGCAGCATAGAAGGAAATAAGGAATGGAAAAGGAAGAAGGAAAAAACACTGGAGGTAAAGTAGAAGTGGAACAGCAACAAGAAGCTAAAGAGATGGAGAGAAGGGGGGAAAAAGAAGGAAAAAATAAAGTTTTAACACTTTGTTTCGTCACTAGCGCCCTCTGCTGTTTCCAACATCACCTCGGAAAACAATGGCACCAGTCTGCGGTTGTCGTGGCAACAGCCTGAAGGCCACTTGGATGCTTTCGTCGTCACCTTCTCCTACAACAACACGTTCCTCCAGAGAACAACTCAGTCTGGAGATATCACAGAAGTAGAGGCCTACCAGCTCACCCCCGGCTCGGCCTATCAGGTGGAAGTGATGTCTGTTAGTGGTGGCCTAACGAACCAATCGGAAATCACCGTCAGGACAGGTGAGGCAAGACAAACTCTTTTCCTTTCATCTTTTTCTTTTTCTTCACTATTTCTGTTTGATTTACAGCTCCGGCACCAGCATCTCTTCTCAACTTGTCTCCTTCTTCCTCCGGCGGGCTTCTCCTAACTTGGGCGCCCCCCCCTGGCAACTGGGAGAGCTACAGGGTTGTCCTGTTTGACGGCTCGAAGCAGTTGGTCAGTACCTCTCTGGACAGGAAAACGGTGAACTTTAGCTTTCCGGGGACGTCGCTGACACCTGGAAGACGATACAGAGCCGTGGTGAGAGTGGAGAGTGGAGGACTGACGATCGACAGCAGCTGTGACGGATCAACAGGTTGGAAATAAACGTTTTCGTATTAAGAACTGCACAAAAACAAGAAAAACAATAGTTTTTTTCCTGTTTAAAATGAAATAATAAACTTAAGATTCAATTAAACTAATTTCAGCTGGATCATAGTTCTAAAACAGCACAGATGAATCTAGAGCAATGCAGTTCAGTGCATGTACTCTAACCACCAGCATATCAACATTTAAACAGCTATTCTTGGCCCTCTCTCTTCATACCCTGCAACTTATATTAACCGCGAAGTGTATATTCGCTCATATGATATCATATGTTTTTATTGATGGCACCTAGGGCTCGTACCAGGTTTGGAAGAAAAGCTTTTAGATATTTTGGAATCACATTTAAGTTAACTGTTGAATATTTAAAATAGTCAAACATCTGAATACAGCTGTTTTAATTGATGGTTTATTTTTGCTGTTTGACGTGTCTTTGGACTTAATTTAGAGCTGCCTTGGCAAGGACATTCTTGTAACTGTGATTTTTACATTTCAGTGGGTCTTTCCTGGTAAATAAATAAATATGACATACACAAAGATTTCATCAGTGCTTAATGTGGGACAGGAAATAAAATAACTCATCTGTGTAAAATGTGTCTCTGCAGCTCCCGCTGCAGTGGTGGATCTCCACATTCGCCACTCTGATGAGACTTCGCTCAGTGCCATGTGGAACCACGCCCCTTCTGGGTCACGTGACGGCTACTTCCTCACCATTCGCCATGGTAATGCCAAATCCCCACTAAAAATGCATGACCGCTTTTCAGCTTGGATGTTTTTGTAATCCCCCCCATCTTCCAGATGATGCCACTGTGGACACACGAGAGGTTGAGCCAAACATGAGGGAGTGCACGTTTAACGTGCTCACACCTGGAAGGTGGTACATCATCACCGTGACAACGAGGAGCGGGAAACTGAACACATCTGTGTCAGTGGAGGGAAGGACAGGTGTCTCAACCAATCCTATTTTAATGTTTTTGTATTTATCCGTTGAGACGATGAACCAAATGTAGTTTTAGCTTTGCTGAGATAAATGTCCTCATGCTACTGGTGTTTCAGCTCCCATGGCGCTGCGTACGATCAGCCTGAGTAACTCTGGAGTCAACAGCCTTCAGGTGACGTGGGAGAAACCACCAGGAGACGTGGACTCATACAAACTGACTCTGCTGCAAAACAGGTGAGTAATATTGGAATATTTGTCTGTCACTTAACCAGACAGACTTTAGTGCCTTGCTAAAGTATGGACACCCCTTAAAGCTTTTCACATTTTGTCATTTTACTATCACAAACTGTAATGTATTTTATTGGCACAAGTGGAGTGGAGGGAAAATGGCGAATGTTGCCTCCAAAACTCACCTCATGCGTAAAAACAGAGTCCACCTGTGTGTAATTCAATCTGAGTAAAAATGCAGCTGTTCTGTTTCTGGTCTCAGAGGAACATCAGAGAACAACCAGCATCATGAAGACCAAGGAACACAGCAGACAGGTCAGGGACGAAGTTGTGGAAAAGGTTAAAGCAGGGTTAGCTTCTACAGTGATATCCAAGCTTTGAACATCTCCCAGAGCTCTGTTCAATCCATCATCTGAACATGGAAAGAGGATGGACCAACTGCAGACCTACCAAGACATGGAGGTCTGCCTAAGATGACAGGCCGGACAAGCAGAGCATTAATCAAGGAAGCAGAGAGGAGGGCCATAGTAACTCTGGTGGAGCTTCTGAGATCCACAAATCAGGTGGAAGATTCTGTTGAATGGAGAATTATTAGTTGTGCTACAAATCTAACTTCTATAGCACAGCGGCAAGAAAATAGCAATTGTTGAAAAAAATGGTGGTGGCAGCATCATGGTGTGGGGATGCTTTTCTTCAGCAAGAACAGGTGAGCTGGTCAGAGTTTATGGGTAGACGGATGGAGCTAAATCCAGGACAATCCTGGAAGGCAACCTGTTAGAGGCTGCAGAAGACCTGAGACTGGGGTGGAGGTTCACCTTCCAGCAGGAGAACCACACTAAACATACGCCCAGAGATATGACCAGATGGTTTAGATTAAAGCATATTCATGGGTTAGAATGACCTAGTCAAAGTCCAGACCTAATTAAAATCAAGAATCTGTGGGAAGATTTGGAATGTGATGTCCAAGGACACCTTGAGTTCAGTCTGACTGAGCCTGAACTATTTTGCAAATAAAATGGGCTTCAGTTTCAGTTTGTAGATGTACAAACCTGGAAGAGACCCAGGTGTGCACTACTTTCTGTTGATCAGTCACGTGAAATCACCAAGAAAATACATTGAAGTTTATGGTCGTGGCATGAAAAGGTTCAAAGCATCCAAAAATCATCGTAAATGCTCAGCTTACCTGTTTTTCCTCTGTATACACTTGAGTTTGTCATCAAACTGAACTCTTCTTGCCCTCCACAGTGTTGTTGTTCAGAACCACAGTGTTCCAGCTGGGTCTGCTTCTCTTGTTCTGACTGGTTTGACACCCGGAGCCCTCTACAGGCTGCAGGCTGCCACCGTCAGCGGGGACCTGCAATCAAAATCCATCAGTCTGGAGGCTCGAACAGGTGAGTCCACATCTACTGTTTACACGGTTTATCCTTGGTGTGTGTGGATAAAAAATGAAGGTTGTTTTCTGTAGTTTGCACAGGGAAACTTATTGTTCATGAGAGCTAATGACCAACAAATACACTCTCTTATGTAACCATGTTTGATTGCCGGTCAGTTGGGATCTTTTTGTGTAGATATATTCCCATCCAGCTTTTTCCTAACGAACACAATCAACGGCCAAAACAGGAAACCTCAGCGAGCCTTTCGACCAAACAATCAGCAGAGCAGGAATGCTCCAACACTACATTTCAAAAGATTCAATATGACCAAAGCCCATCTGTTAGGAAAATTAAACTTTACAATAAGAATTACTGGAAAAGTGTTTTTTTTAGTTTCTCAGACAAGGCTTCTATTAGAGGAAGAGGGTTAAAAACCTGTGCCCCAAAATCTGTGTTTTCTGAATAAAATCTAGACTAACTATAGCTTTAAAGAAACATATTTCCACTCCGTGCAACTCGAGGTGGGTTTTAGACATTACATTATAAGGAATTAGCTGCCTGTTTCAAAATAGCCTATAATTCTAGCTCCTTCTTAAGACTTGCTGATCCATCTGCTGCATAGAAAATGCATTAAAGCAATCTAAAGGGAATACAAGGAATTCTAAGATAGTTTTTGTTTATTTTGGTTATTTGACTTTTTAATTTAAACGGATAAAGACATACACTCATATATATTTGCATAAATACATTATCACATTATTGTACTAATAATATGCATATAGTGCCTTGAAAAAGTATTCAACTTTAAACTGTATTACATTTTTTCAAGTTACAACAACAGACTTCAATGTATTTTATTGGGATTTTATGTGATATAACAGAACAAAATTGTGCATTATTGTGAAATGGAGGAAAAAGGGAAGATTTAGCCCAACTTTACTCCGATCCTCTAAATAAAAAGCAGTACCAGATGCCTTCATGAGTCACTTTAAGTATAAATACAGACATTCTGTGAAGGCATCAGAGGATAGTTTGGCTCAAGCCATGTATGGGACAGCAGAAAGAAGAAAGTGTTCAGCTCAAAGGATTTCACAAGTATAAATAAATATAAAGAAGGACAAGTATTAAATATTTTTTAAATTCTTTACTGAGAAGCATAATCACCCAAAGTTTAATTATGCTAAAAACAAATTGACTTTTGCAAAGTCAATTTGTTTTTAGTATTTTGAGCAGGAACACCAAATCTGCCTGATCATTTGTAGTAGGTTTGTTAAAATATCTTTCGATTGAGTGTAAAGACAAGTTAGCCTGTCCTTAGTTTGGTGCAAGAAATGAACAGAGCTGTTAAAAGTTCAGGATTGGGGCTTGAGGGGGTTATTATTTTGACATGTAGCTGCGGTGCTTTGTGTGCCGGCTCACAGTTCTCGCACAAAGAATGTGATAACATCAGGCGCTGCTTAAAAACAATGTCCGACGTGCCTAAATAAGAAGGCTTGGAATGTTCCACAAAGACACTCCCAGGACTCAAAGGTTTCTGGGTCCCACACACACACACACACACACACACACACACAATACAATGTTGTGACAATAGCCAGAACATTTTGTGACTATGTAGTCGGTTTTCTGAGCAGGCAATGTGTGAGTGCATTCTTGTATTCCTGGCATTGTGAGGATCCATGATTCTTGTATTTTCTTACACTCAGAGCCCCAGTGAACTTTTTAACTCTTCAGACTTGGTTCAAGGGTCGATGACAAGAACTCTGTATTTTATATTGGATGTGACTGTATAAGTGCAATGTAAGTTAAGTTAGATTGATTGATCCTTCTAAAATACATGCATAAGTTAGGTAATAGTCTTCACAATGGTATATGCACAAGTGTGTGTGTGTGTATGAGTGTGTGATGAGCTATGCTGCCAACCAATCAGCTTTCAGAACACAGAAAGCCTCTTCAGATAACGAATTGGTCGACAGAGGAAAATATTCCTGTTTACCCCACATTATTAAGAAGGAGCTGATAATTATGTTGTTTTTAATCAATTCAAATATATATTGTGCAAATTATACTTTCTGTGCGTTTATTGGTTTTGTTTTACTTGTATTTTAAACACTTTCATAAGACGATTCAGTCTTAAATTAAGAGGTCAAAGATGAACTCTAAAGACAAAAGTAAGAATTATGATAACAAATGAACCCTAATAATAAAACACCATCGAAGAGTAGTAAACGATCTTTGACAAGCTGAGAAAATATGCTATTGTTTGTTTTTGCTCCTTATTGGATAAAATAAGAAGTGTGATAGTTCATAGTGCAGCAGTGGTTGATAGTAGGTGTTCAGAGAGTAATACCAACACAACGATCAAAGATCTCCTGGTTTGTCGCCATTGTTGTAGAGCTTTTGGAGATTGGTTGCTGCTGTATGAATGACATGGGTGCATCTCGTTTAATTCAAAATAATTGAAAACTTATTTATTTCAGTGATCTAGTTCAGGACTGAAGCTCCTATATAGATTCATTACACACAGAGTGAAATATTGCTGAAAGCAAAATTTACTTTCATCTTCATCTAAAAATAGGGCTTGGAAAACTGAGCAACAGCCTTGTCCTTTTTCTCTTAAGCACAGCTAAGACCCCTCTGATGTTGTCTCATTTGAAGCTCTGACCCCAGCTGCAGTTCAAACCTTGTGAATCTTCCCCAAATTCTTGAATGGGCTTTGCTCCACAATTTTCTCCAAGATGCTGTTATCAATGTTGTATGTGACAATTTTCCTCTCACATTTTTTCCTTCCACTCAACTTACTGTTCATATGTTTGCTTACAGGACTGAATGAGCCACCAGGGACCTTGACGCTCACTAAATTTAACACTGAAAATATATTGCCCTCTGTAAAACCGAACAACTTGAATAAATTAGCTTTTTGATGATCTAATTTACTGCGATGCACACATTGGGTTGCACTACAGGAAACGGATCCAGTCTCTGGGATTGCAGAATTGTCACACCCTTACGATGGTCTCATGTGTATTAATGGGATTACATGGTCATGTCTTAAACTCCTGTGTGCACCATGTGTTTTTTGCACACCTTCTTGTTGACGTGCTCTCCTGTATGTTGATCAATGTTTGGTTTGCAGCCCCAGCCGCCGTCTCCAAAGTGAAGGTTGTCAATGGCGGAAGGTCAGATGCTCTTTACGTCTCGTGGCTTCCTGCAGAGGGCGTCGTGGACAGCTACCTGCTCCACCTAGAGGACGGGAAGCGAACCGTCCACATGTTGGCAGTGTCCAGCTCCTCGCCGCCTGAATGCTCCTTCAGTTCCCTGGAGGCTGGACGCCTGTATTCAGTCATCATAGTAACAAGGAGCAGCGGACTGGAGAACACCACGGTGGTTCAGGCTCGAACACGTAAGGGTTTTCTTCTGTTTTTTGTTGTTGTTGTTGTTGTTGTTTTGTTCCTTTTATTGTACCAATCTGTTTTTGGTCTGTTCGTCTTACAGAACCGGCAACAGTGGGAAACCCAAATGCTGTTCACGCTGGAAGAGACGACTACCTCAAGGTGAGTTAATAAAACAAAAGAAAACCACCTAAAAATCATGGATGATGTTATTTCAAACAACTCTTCATAGATATGCATGTTAAATATGTTAAAGTTCTTAGGAACATTTTAGCCTCAAAGTTTAACTGCTAAAAGTTGTGGTCTTTGGAGTTTTTAGGGTTCCTTCTGGTGTTTTTTTCTGCTTGATTGATATGTTTAGATATGGTATCATTTTTGTTTTTAGTCATGAGTTAAGTTTTCCTTTCTGCTTCCATTTAAAAGAATGTTTTTTTTCTTTTAAAACAAAATGAATGCAGTTAACCTTCATTCACCAACAGGAAGTGGCCCAGTCAGGCGGTGCACTTCATAATTCATGCAGCTGGATTTTATTTAGATTCATCTCCTTTCTGAAAGAAAAACTCTTAATAGGACCAACTTCAAGAAAATACCAGGCTCATCTTCTGTAAATTCAAAACGTTTTCTACTTTCCACGATTCTCTCTAAAGTTTGTGTGTTTTAAGAAAATAAGTTGATGTTGCTCTGGATTATTTAGTAGAAGTCTGAATAACTGAGACTCTGTTTAAAAATGTTTAATCTCAATTATTTTTTTGTACTTGTTACATATATTAAACACAGAATGTATCTAGTTGTAGACCCTTGAGCAATCGAAAAACATTTGCAGCTTTGTTGAAAGGATACACGGTATTTATGTAACATTGTTTTCCCTGTAAGCAGAGCAGCCGTGTTAACTCCTAAGGCATGTCTTCAGGTGTACTGGCATCATGCAGCGGGAGATCTGGACCGCTATGTGGTTCTGATTAGTTACAACCACACCATCCTGCAGAACCAGAGCGTCCCCACAGGACACAACGAGTGCACCTTCTCGTCTCTGATGCCAGGGCGACTGTACACAGTCACCGTGGAAACATGGAGTGGCAACTACGTCAGCAGCGTCTCTACCCACGGACGAACTCGTGAGTCAGAATTAAAGGAAAGGAACCTGGCTGCCTGTGGTGTTGGGTTTTTCTCACCAATGGTTTGTTTTTCAGTCCCTGCAGCTGTGAGGAATCTGTCAGTTAGAAACACAGGAACAGCTGATCTGAATGTTACCTGGAGCCCCGCCCCTGGAGATGTGGACCATTATGAGGTAAGGTCAGATAGCTTTGCTATTTTCATAAATCATCTGTTAAACATTCTGCATACCAGTTGTTTAATGTGGAGCTTGAACCCAGTAATGGTTCTGTCTCAAGCCTCAGTCCGTTTTACTTATTTACTCACTTTCAGGTGACTCTGCTCTTCAACGACACCCGCGTTTTCCCCCCCGTCATGCTGGGCAGCGACGCGCGTCATCACCTGCTCTCCTCTCTGACACCTGGGCGCCTCTATAAGATAATGGTGTCAACATTCAGCGGGCCTCTTCAGATCGCTCAGGTGATGGAAGGACGGACAGGTAGGACAGCAGTCTTGATTTCGTGTAATAAAACAACTCTGAATCCAGATCTTGTAAGGACAGATTCAATTTTCCAGTTCCCAGTGCTGCAAAGAACCTGCGAATGATTCCCCAACCCGGCCGGGCAGCATCTGATGGTGGGCTGTTTTTCTCATGGACGCCTGGACAAGGAGACCTGGACTTTTACAAAGTGTCCCTGTCAACCAGGGTGAGACGGATTTATTCCGATTCTCCATGTTTGCTTCTCAGTATTCCACAAGTCTTCCAAATAAGCCACAAAGGTGCATCTCAATGAATCAGAGAAACATCTAAAAGTTAATTTGAGTGATTCTTCTGTGGATTTTGATGATGGCTTGTAGCTAATTAAAACCCAACCTTCAGTTTATCAGAACATTTTTATATTATCTTAATAATATCTTGGATAATTTTATAATACTACAGAGAAAACAAGCAGACATTCACTGACATCTTTAGCATAGAGTGTAAGCCACCAAAGGTTGTTGGTAAAGAAGCTCTGCTGTATCGAAGCATAACAGCGGAAAGTTGAGTGGAAGGAAAAAGTGTGGTAGAAAAAGGTGCATAAGCGTAAATGCAGATATATTTAAAAACTATGACGCAAAGCCCATTTAGCAGTTTGGGGGAGATGCACAAAGTGTGGATTATGGCTGGAGTCAAAACTGGAAGAGGAGTGGAGAAGCACAGCATGCAAGATGCTTGAGGTCTAGTGTGAAACTTCCACAGTGATGATTTGACGAACCATGTCATCTGCTGTAGTTGGTCCACTGTGTTTTATCAAGTCCAGTCAGCACAGCCATCAAGCAGGACATTTTCTTCCACAGCAGTAAACTTTATGTAACTGCTCTGCAAAATATAAGTTTGACTTTTTGAATTGAAGGAATGAAGTCAATGAACTTTGCAATAAAATTCTTATTTGTTGAGTTGCACCTTTTAGGTTTTGAGTCTTGTAATTGTTGTGAACTTTAAGGTTTAACGTGCCGACTGAGTCCTGTAGTATCTGAGATGGACCTCTTGAGTTTATTGTCCCGCTCTCTGAGATTTGATGCTGCAGGGATGCTATAGATGAAAATGGACGCTAAAATTTGCCCCATTTGTCTCTTTCAGGATGGAGTTTCTATCGATACGCGCCCTGTCCCCAAACACGTTTCTTCCCTTGAGTTTTTAGATTTAATACCAGGGCAGGTGTACACAGTCACCATCCAATCACAGAGCGGGACGCTGAGCAATAGTAACGCAGTCTCTGGTAGAACAGGTAAGACTACAGTCGAGTTGTTTATAATGTATGGATCAACCTTGGATCTTTCTTCTCATTGCTTGATTTCTTCCATCAGCTCCAGCTACAGTCACCGCCCTGCAGGCCGATAATGGACACACCACCCACAGCCTCACCGTCCGCTGGGAGCGTCCGGTTGGCGTGTACGACGGCTACAGCCTGCAGTTACTGGACGAAGCTGGAGGCATTCTGAGA
Source organism: Crenichthys baileyi (assembly GCA_036173005.1). Classification (NCBI taxonomy): domain Eukaryota; kingdom Metazoa; phylum Chordata; class Actinopteri; order Cyprinodontiformes; family Goodeidae; genus Crenichthys; species Crenichthys baileyi. The sequence continues at coordinate 203,474 of JAHHUM010002409.1, forward strand.
AATCAGTCGGTGGTGGTGGACAGCCAGAGCGAGCTGCTTGAGGGTCTGACCGCAGGGAAGTGGTACCGGGTGAAGATGGTGACTCTCAGCAGTGGTGTTCCATCGCTGGATGCAGCCAGAGCAGAAGGGCAAACCCGTGAGTGACCGCTGACTTTTGCTCTTGTCTTTATAGAGGAAATATTCTTTTAAAGTTTAGAAACTTACATTTTCAATATAGTAGTAGGATCTTTGTTTTCACTCTCATATGTTGTAGTGCTCTACCTCAGTAGTAAATCTGGTTCTCCACTCAGATTTAATGTCTCTTACACAGATTTTCTCTCTTCCTTGTGCCTGTTGCCAGACATGGGTTACAGACACTTTATATTGCCCCTTATAGGCAAATGTGGAAAAACTAAAACAATAGAAGAAATACTTCTGCCTTTTCTATAAAACTTTTTTGCAAGTTCTTTAAAAAACATTAATAGAAATATTATTTAAATGAGTGTCAACATATGTAACTGTTATTAGCATTTTATCCCAACAGAGAATGAACAGAATCTGTGAGCAGACCTGAGTCAACAGGGTTAACCCACACAGGCAAGACGTTTGAGAGCTACAAGAAGGAGATTAAACTGAATTTAATCTGAGTGGAGAAAGTTAGAAAAATAGTTGAGTTATTTTGTGTGTGAATGAGTATTTAAAGGAGTCGGAGCATATGTTAAGTGGATTTGTTTTCCCCTTCAGGTCCTGCTGCCGTTCAAAACCTGACAGTCGTCTTGGTGAACACCACCTCCCTCAGCTTCTCCTGGCGGCCCTCAGACGGCCATGTTGACACCTATGACCTGTCGCTCTACCATGTCTCCGAGGCAACGACCAATCGCAGAGCATCAGGCAACAGGAAGGAGCATCAGCAGGTGTGAAAATGTTTGAGGACTGTAGAGAAACTCTAGCTGATCGGGGCTTCATGTTGCCATCATGTTGTTTTGTTTTCAGACTGCAGGCGAGCTGGTGGACCGGCAGAAGGTCGACCCAACTGCCAACGGCTGTGTGTTCTCAGGCCTGCAAGCAGGAAGTCTGTATCGCCTCCTGGTGGTGAGCTGGAGCCGGGACATGAGCAGTGATTCGTCTGTTCTCACCAGAACTGGTCAGTTAACGCAGATAGTGATTCATGCGTTCTCCTCATTCTCGTTTTATTTTCTGATGTTTCTAACACACCCCGTCTCTTGTCCTTCTGCAGTCCCGTCTCCAGTGTCGTCTCTACAGGTTCAGAGTTCAGGACGGACCAACAGACTGACGGTGAGCTGGCAGCATGGAGAGGGAAGCTGGAGCAGCTATCAGGTAAACAGATTATTATGTGTTTGTGTTTCTTATTTAATTCAGATGATTATGCTTATTACAGCTTATAAAAAGTTTGTTTCTCAGAAAATTTTTATTTTACCAAAGAACAAAGAAAAGGATTTTAAAACAAAAACGGTGTAATGAGGTGTAATGAGAGTCCAGGTTGCTTTGATAGCGGCTTTCAGGTCATCTGCAGCGTTGGTTCTGGTGTCTCTCATCTTCGTCTTGACAGAACTCCATAAATTCTCTGTGGGGTTCTGGTCAGGCCAGTTTGCTGGCCAATCAAACACAGTAACACCATGGTCGTTGGACCAGCTTTTGATAACTTTGCCGGTGTGGGCCGATATGAAGGTCCTACTGGAAAATAAAATCAGCATCTACCTAAAGCTTGTCAGCGGAAGGAAGCATGAAGTTCTCTAAATTTGATGACATGACACCTTAAATCATCACCTACTGTGAAAAACGTCACACTGGACTTCAAGCAACATGGATTCTGGTCCTTCAGACTCTGGGACTTTGATTTCCAAATAAAATGTAGAATTTACTTTCATCTGAAAAGGACTTTGGACCACTAAGCAATAGTCCAGTTCCTTTTCTCCTTAGCCCAGGTAAGATGCTTCTGACATTTTATTGGCTCAGGTTTGGCTCGACACGAGTTGTAGCCCTGAGTCCTCGATATGTCTTTGTGTTTTGACTGCAGCAGCAATCAACACCTTGTGAATCACCCGCAAACTTTGAATGGCCTTGACATCACAATCTTTTCAAGGATACCTTTATATCTGTTGCTTTTGCACATTTTTCCCTCCATTCAACTTTCCTATAATATGCTTGGACACAGCACTTTGTGAACTGCCAGCTTCTTTAACATTAACCTGTCTCACCCTCCTTGTGGAGATGAAGTGTCATGTTAGCTGTCTTTCCCACGACTTAGTGAAATGATTTCATAGTTGCAGTCACATTCTAGCGAGAAGAACCTGTACTTTGATAACGGTCCATATAAAGTCTCCACTGAGAGAAATACGAACATTAAATAAACACTTTTTATTTGCCACATACTTGCTAAATAGTGGGCTGCTTTAAATATCATTAGCATTTTATTTTAAACTGTACCAGTTCAGTACCACTAGAGGGAGCTCATGTGTCACCAGCACCAGATGTTTGTAAACCATCTGGATAGATAATTATATTTTATTTTATTATATTATCTGTTTAAGACATCCCACAGTTACCTTTCCTGTGTAAATACAAGCATATAATATTATTTTCTAGAGTAAAACAGCCTTTATTTTCTACTCATTTAATTATTTTTGATTTAGAAAAACAATAATTATGTGCTTAGTAGATTACTGTTTAAAGAAATGGTAAAAATCCTCATATATCTACTTCTGTCCAAAAAAATGCTTAAGTGTAAAATGTAGTGATTTATTTATTTAAGGATGGTTATTTTAGCATTTAAACTATGTAGTAACTTTTGCATGTGTTGTAACGTAAATGTAGAGAATATCACTAAGTTTTATTGTTTTCATCCCAGACAGACCTTATCTTTTTTAGCTTAAAAATGTTATTTGGAGTTTTTAAACCTATGGATTTTGACTAAATTATTTAAATGTATACCATTTGAAAGCATGTGTTCTTCACTTTTTTTATTTCTTATTCGAGCAGCTCCTTATGAACCTTTCTTCAGTTTATTAAACTTTCAAATAAAAGATATTTTATTTAATCAGATTAAAGTAAAATCTGTGTAATTTATTTTTAGAACAGATGGATAACTTCTCACACGTTCTGGTACAAATCCGGAAGTTCCTACTGGCTGTTGTTGATGTTTAAGGTTCTGTTGTTGATGTTTAAGGTTCTGTTGTTGATGTTGTTGATGTTTAAGGTTCTGTTGTTGATGTTTAAGGTTCTGTTGTACGACGCGTCCGGAGCCACTCTTGGAGCTCAAACCCTCGGGGCGGAGCACAGGAGTCACACATTCCTCGGACTGATTCCTGGTAGGCTGTATCATGCTGAGGTCATCACACACAGCGGGGATCTAGCCAATAGCGTCTCAGAATTTGGGCGAACATGTAAGTCTGTAAAAAACTTCAGGGAAAAATACTTTTTTTGGTAGTTTTAATTTCATTTTTATTTTTCTTTCCTTTTAGCTCCAGAACCTCCCACCCACCTGTCCGTCAGACAAGGCCCGACCAATAACACGATAGAGCTGTTGTGGTCTGGTCCCGCCTCCGGAGACTATGATAACTTCAGCCTGCAGTGGGCGCCAGATGACCCCCTGTCCATCACACCGACCCACCTAACCAGCAGCATCATCAGTGGGATGTTTCCAGGACGAAACTACAACTTCACCTTGATGACTGTCAGTGGGGGCGGAGCCAAAGGCGATCCTACTGCCAAAAGCCAGCCAATCCAGAGGAGCGTCAGAACAAGTAGGCGGAGCTAGGAATTCTAACATTTCACAACGGGCGAAACAAAGTAACCAGTTTTACTTAAATTTGATTTAAAATCTTTTATACAAACATATACTTTGTTAAAATACTTTTACTTATTTTTTTCTAATTGCATATATAGCCTCTTAAACGGAAACAACTTATTTAATAAATGCATAGATTTAATTAAAAATATTTACACAAATGTAAGAAGAAAACATGATTAGATTGCTTTAAATGAATATTTTATTAGTATTTTGTAGTGCTACAATCATTCTAGATAGATGGGATAGACTGACTTTGAGGGGAAAATTATTTCGTCACAGTAATGTATTTTAAAATAAATAACATGGTTTAAAACAGTCTGTATATGATGCAAACATTTAAAAACTAAGCATGAGTTGGAAAAATTAAATTGTTTTATTCTATATACACTGCTCAAAAAAATAAAAGGAACACTTAAACAACACAATCTAACTCCAAGTAAATCATACTTCTGTGAAATCAAACTGTCCACTTAGGAAGCAACACTGATTGACCATCAGTTTCACTGCTGTTGTTCAAATGGAAAAGACAACAGGGGGAAATCTTTGGCGATTAGCAAGACAGACTCAATAAAGGAGTGGTTCTGCAGGTGGGGACCACAGACCACTTCTCAGTACCTATACTTTCTGGCTGATGTTTTGGTCACTTTTGAATGTTGGTGGTGCTTTCACACTCGTGGTAGCATGAGACGGACTCTACAACCCACACAAGTGGCTCAGGTAGTGCAGCTCATCCAGGATGGCACATCAATGCGAGCTGTGGCAAGAAGGTTTGCTGTGTCTGTCAGCGTAGTGTCCAGAGCCTGGAGGCGCTACCAGGAGACAGGCCAGTACACCAGGAGACGTGGAGGAGGCCATAGGAGGGCAACAACCCAGCAGCAGGAACGCTACCTCCACCTTTGTGCAAGGAGGAACAGGAGGAGCACTGCCAGAGCCCTGCAAAATGACCTCCAGCAGGCCACAAATGTGCATGTGTCTGCACAAACGGTTAGAAACCAACTCCATGAGGATGGTATGAGGGCCCGACGTCCACAAATGGGGGTTGTGCTCACAGCCCAACACCGTGCAGGATGCTTGGCATTTCCCAGAGAACACCAGGATTGGCAAATTCGCCACTGGCGCCCTGTGCTCTTCACAGATGAAAGCAGGTTCACACTGAGTACATGTGACAGACGTGACAGAGTCTGGAGACACCGTGGAGAGCGATCTGCTGCCTGCAACATCCTTCAGCATGACCGGTTTGGCAGTGGGTCAGTAATGGTGTGGGGTGGCATTTCTTTCCATGTGCTCGCCAGAGGTAGCCTGACTGCCATTAGGTACCGAGATGAGATCCTCAGACCCCTTGTGAGACCATATGCTGGTGCGGTTGGTCCTGGGTTCCTCCTAATGCAGGACAATGCTGGACCTCATGTGGCTGGAGTGTGTCAGCAGTTCCTGCAAGATGAAGACATTGAAGCTATGGACTGGCCCGCCCGTTCCCCAGACCTGAATCTGATTGAGCACATCTGGGACATCATGTCTCGCTCCATCCACCAACGTCACGTTGCACCACAGACTGTCCAGGAGTTGGTGGATGCTTTAGTCCAGGTCTGGGAGGAGATCCCTCAGGAGACCATCCTCCGTCTCATCAGGAGCATGCCCAGGCGTTTTAGGGAGGTCATACAGGCACGTGGAGGCCACACACAATACTGAGCCTCATTTTGACTTGTTTTAAGGACATTACATCAAAGTTGGATCAGCCTGTAGTGTGTTTTTCCACTTTAATTTTGTGTGTGACTCCAAATCCAGGCCTCCATTGGTTAATACATTTGATTTCCATTGATGATTTTTGTGTGATTTTGTTGTCAGCACATTCAACTTTGTACAGAACAAAGTATTCAATGAGAATATTTCATTCATTCAGATCTAGGATGTGTTATTTGAGTGTTCCCTTTAATTTTTTAGCAGTGTAGTTATATCAATACTACTAATATATACATTTTATTGCCCCCTATAATTGAAAACTGATAAAATAAAAAAACAAACATTTATCAGGTTGGCCACCAGGTGGCAGCAGAATGACAGCTGTTCTGGTTGTTTTTCTGTTGAATCAATTTTAATCACATTCTGTCTTGTGAGGTTTTGGGCTGCAGGAAAGAAACTGATCTGATCGCCACAAGGAATCAAACACAAAAAATAATCCAGGACACATTTGAAGTATTTATAAATCCAACCCAGTTTCTCCTGTTTACTTCAGCCGAGGTTGGCCTGTAAAAGGAGATTTGTGTCACACTTCTGAACATCAACATGTCATGTGTAGCAGCTGTTGGCATCCAGCAGCTGCAGAAAGAAACCAGGTTTTATCTGTGGTCTGCTGCATGCCTCAACATGACCAATATGTAAAATATGTTCTCTCCCTCTGAGCATCTTTTGTCTCATCAGGACCAAAAACTTCCTGCTGCAGACCCATTTACAACAATGAGTTTTTATTTCTCAGAATGAGGTCACAGAGGAGCTCAAACTGACTCGGCAGCTTCTCTCCTGCAGGTCCGTCTCCTCTCAGGTCCATCCACTGCTTCCCTCTGTCCTCCTCCTCCCTCTCCTGCTCCTGGACGGCTCCGCTCGCTGACTTCGACTCCTATGAGGTCGAGTGCCGTCGCCACGACAGCGGGGAACTGACTTCGGCACTAAGGCTGGTCGGGGGTGTTACCGCGGTAACACTGGACCACCTGGACGCATTCAGGAAGTACTCTGTGACGGTCAGAGTGTCATCGGCTGGACAGACGAGTCCGCCGGCGACTCAGACCACCGTCACCATGATTGACCGTGAGTTTAAGTACACACACTGGCTCTAGCCTGAACCCTATCAGAGCCTAATCTGTCTGGTTGTAATTAAGAGCTGAGTGGAAATGGGTCTGCCTGCGTGGGAGACGGACCAGGAACAAACAGAGCCGAGTTGATCTGTACTCTGCTGTGGTATATCAGACTAAAGCAGAGAAACAGCCTAAACTTGATCTACACTAAGTTTACCCAGAATAAACTTTTACTTTGACTTAGCTTCACCTCTTTTCTTTGTTCAGTCCTTGGACTAGACCCTTAAAGAGTACAGAGGTACCAGTTAATCAGCATGTCAAAATCTGATTTGGTATTCATGCATAGCTAAGATCTCCCACCAGTTTTGGTCTGGTTTCAGTTAACATCTGGTACTTTGATGCACTTTTATTGGCTTTAATCTCATAATATCCTCATTTTCTGTTGGATTCAAAACTGCTACCTCTGTTGTAGTCCTTGAACTGAATTTGTAAAGACGCTGTTTTGCTGCGCTCATAATAACTGATAACACTCTCCGAGATGAAGTCACTGTGACCCAAAAAACACATTTCTCCTCTTTTTCAACATTTTCTTCCATCTTTGTTCTTCTTCTCTCTGCCTGTGTTACATCGTAAATCATCCTGACATGAGGACACTGGGCAAAATGCATTAGTGGAAGAAGAGATGACAAAGGAATTTTTCCAAGGTTTCTAACCTCCAGAGCAGCAGAGGCTATTTAGAGTCTGTAGGGAAGAATATGCTAATTTTAATGCTTCTTTTGTGCTTTGTCAGAAGTCCAGATAACAGAAAAGTTAAAGTTATTACATCCAGTGATGTTTGACCAACGAATTTCTTCTCAGGTCCCCCCATCCCGCCTCCCAGCATTCTTGTCAGCGAGAAGTCGTCCAAAATGACTTCTTCCTCCATCTTGTTCCGTTTTAACTGTTCCTGGTTCAGCGACGCCAACGGAGCCATCAGATACTTCGCTGTGATCGTGGCCGAGTCGGACGGTAGGAAAAGTCCCTCACAGTTACACCTTTTAATGCTTTGAGGATCAGCACACAGCTGCTCTTACAGTATATTCCACCTGAATCTTTATTAGGGATAAAATTAGTTGAATACAATAAAAGAAATAAATAAATAGATTTTTAAACATCTTAAATATAGTGGCTTGGAAATGAATTAATTCCCTTGGGACTTTTTCACATTTTCTCATTTAAGCCACAAACGTCATGTATTTTATGTTAGACCAACACAAGGCAGCGTGTTATTGTGAAGTGGAAGAAAATAGATCGTTTTCAACATTGTTTTTACAAATAATGTGAAAGGTGTAACACCTTCCTTCAGAAGTCATCTAGTTAGCAAATAGAGTCCAGCTGTGTAATTTATTCTCAGTATAAATGCAACTGTTGTGTGGAGGTTTAGAGACAGCATCAGGAAGAGAGAGAACGTTGTAGAGAAGTTTAAAGCAGGGTTAGCTCTGTTCAATCCATCATCTGAACATGGAGGTGAAAAAAATTTGATCTTTTTAGCCCACTTGCTAAACTAATAATTGCAATCCTGAAGGAAAACAGGAACATGGACCTGAACATAAAGCAAGAGCTACTACAGAACGGTTCGGATCAAAGCATATTTACATGTTAGAATGGCCTAGTCAAAGCTCAGACCTAAATTCAACTAAAAATCTGTGGCAAGAAGTTTTAAATTGGTGTTCAGAAGCTCTCCATCTGATCTGACTGAGCTTGAGCAGATGTGTAGAACTGGTAGGCGTACAGCTAAAGACTTGGAGTTGTAATTGCTGTAAAAGGCAGTTATGAATTCAAAGGCAAGCCACATTTTCAGATTTTTATTTGTAAAACAAATTTAAATCCCTCCACTTCACATGATCCACTACTTTGTGTTTGCCATGTAGGTCAGTAGTTACAACAGGAAGTCAGACTCATTGTTTATCTCAACAGCCAATGAAAATCTGCAGCCAGAACAGCGCCACCCGCTGCCCTCGTACCGCGATTACATCAACAACTCCTCTGTCAGAGTGTATCAGACAGCGTACTTCCTAAGTCGCTGTCCTCAGGACGCAGACATCTCCACTGGACAGGTAACAGCTGCTGCAGCTCTGATTGGTTCTTCTTTAAGTTCAGTTAGTTTCTGCTAAAAGATTTAACTGTTGTTTCAGTTCCCCGTTTAAATTTTTTATGCAGTAAATCAAAAACAAGCAAGAAAATTAGACAGTTTTTGTAATAATTATTATTTAATAACTGATCAGGTGGTGGAGGTGAATCTGGGGGCAGGTGGGGAGCGGCTGGGCGGAGCCTGTGATCATTACCATGACGATGAGCTGTACCTGGGCAACGGTTACGACAGCTTCTGTGACGGGCCACTGAAACCTAAAACGTCTTACAGGTGAACAGAACACACAGACAAAGTAAAGCTCACACACAGGAAACCGTCTCTGTGATAACCAGGTGTGTGTGTGTGTGTGTGTGTGTGTGTAGGCTGAGCGTGCGAGCCTTCACCAGACTGTTTGATGAAAACCACAGAGAGGTCGCTCAGCCGCTCTTCTCAGACACATACCTGTCTTCGCCGCTCAGGACGCACGCAGGTAAGAAAGAAATGTCTTAAATCAAAATCAGGTAAAATACTTCAAAAACATTTCAAGTCCTCACCTGTCGCTGCTCATGTTGGTTCTGTCAGAGCCTCTAGGTGGTGTCGTGGAGGGCCTGAGTGCGGGGATGTTCCTCATTGGGATGATGGTGGCCGTCGTTTCCCTGCTGGCCTACAGGCAGAGGCTGCGCAAAGTGTGAGTAGAAAACAGGTCAACAAGGAGAAGCAGAATGATTCCACACCTGTAGTTGATTCGCTTTGGGTCAGAATCAGTTGATCAGTTTGTCTCTACAAACCAGGCGAGAACATTCAGTCCGTTAATTGGTCGGATGTGTCCGGGCCAGGATAACCAAGCTTAAATTATCTGACAAGGAAATGATTTTGAGAAGATGTCTTGAAGGTTTCATGGGACTTTATGAAAAACACGCGCCGCCATTGTTTGCTTACTCTTACTTTTGCATCCCAGGCTACAGGAAGGCGTTTGAGTCAGCTGTAAAACATGTCTCTGTGATTCTCACACTAACAGAAAAATACTACATGTAAAACATCCCTGTTGCTGCTCAGAGTTAATCAGAGAAGTTCTGCTGGTTCTGTGTCTGCAGGGCCGTGCAGGAGAACCCGGTGGTGAGGATGAGTATGTGGAAAGAAGTCCCAGCTTCAGGGATGTATATGGGAGTGAGGAGGTGAGTTTGCATCTATAAATATTCTGCAGCAGAGCCTGAGGGACAGACACATTAGTTTCCAGTGTCTCCCACGTCCAATATGTGAGGGTTTGAGGCATTAGTTTCCAATAAAGTGTTGGCTCTGTCGGGCACGATAAGCTCATCAGTCACCAACAGAACCTCGGACTCCAGTAATCACTCTGAGTTTATTAGAAAACCAAACATCTGCAGCCAACAGGAGCTTCAGTTTGTCAGCATTCATGTTTCTCTCTGAACTGCTGGTTCAGGTCCAATCACTAATTAAATATGCATTCAATAAATTAAAATAGAAGTTAAAATCATATTTATCTAATTTTGTTTTTTTAGGTATGAAACCTTTACCGTGGCTCAGCATTAGACTCTTAGATCTGATTGTTTAGCCTGCAGCTCAACTGCTGATCGACCAATCACCTCGTCTAAAAATTAAGCTGACGAATAAACTAAAATTCATTATTTCATTTTAATGAGTATTTTCACAATCAATTATGAATTTAAACAGTTTTTAAAAAATGAACAAATACACAAATGTGGTAGCGAAGTTAAACCTAAGGTGTTTTTTTAGGAGGCAAATTTCAAATAAAATGTATTTTGGTATCATGAGTAGAAATGAACATTAACTGAACAGCTTTTTGTTTCCCCCGCAGTAACCGCCGGGTCACCAGGTGAGTTTGGTTCCTCTGAAACTGTAAATCTGACTAAACCAGCAGATGATGAACAGCTTGTTCACATTTTCCCTCCTTCCTGCACAGCCCTGTCAAAGTGTGTCACTTTGAGTCCCATCTGAGCAAACTGCAGGCAGACTCCAACTACCTGCTGTCCGAGGAGTTCGAGGTAATTTCACACAAGACAGGTTGGCTGCTTGTTGACTACGGGCCTTAAGGCAAAAAAAACTAGTGGCAGGGAGGCACCTGAGACAGACGCTTAACTCACCTCATCTTTTCCTGCTCACTGCATCCTTTGGTGCCACTGGAACATCTCAGGAAAGTCTTCTAGACTTCGTGCCTCATCTTCATCCCATTGCATGCACAGATTTTAATTTCCCTGCGTGGCGACGGCTCCCCACAGAACATTACTTTGATAGTGGACCTTGTGTTTCTGCAGGATCTGAAGGATGTGGGCCGCAATCAGACGATGGACGTCGCCAGACTGCCGGAAAACCGAGGGAAGAACCGCTACAACAACATCCTGCCATGTAGGTATCCTTGAATAATTAAAATCTGCAGCTGCACCACCTTAGAGATAAACAATGAAGAAAACGGGACAGATTTTTAAATGCTAAAACCTCAACGACTGAATAACGCAGATGTTTTCTGCAGCTATTATATACATTTATTACAAATTAACTTTTTTGTTTAAAAGTAAATATATTGAGCCTTTTGTTCTGCATAAAAATCCATAGCCCTGAAAGTAAATTTAGTTTATATGAAAAAATAATCAGCTAATCAATATTTTTCTACTTGTTTAGTTGGATTTGATGAGTTTGGTTAGGTTGTGTTGAATTTAGTTGCATACCTTAATAATAACAGAATTTATAGATAAATTCTAGTGTTTTATCTTTACCTGTAAGATGCCAAACATAAGATAAAAGTATTTGTTGTGATTTGTGTAAATTTTTGCTGTGGGTCACCAGGGAATCTTGAACTTACTGCATTGCTTTGGTGGGGAGAGCTTCAGATAACCTTATAAAAAAAAAACAGACCTGAGCTCCATCTTCTGGAGGGTCTTTAGCATGACTTGTGGGACCAGCACAGGCCATCTGAAGCTGTTCATTAGTAGGTTTGGAGATGAATTTGGACTAAATACGTAATTTTATAAACTTTGTAGTGTTTGAGGAAGAAAAGTCTACTTTTTAAGACTAGCAGAAAAACCTGAATGACATTTTCATGATGGTCACAGAAACTAATGGTGTGTTTTATATTGAAAATGAGTTTATTTCAGCCGAGCAGCATCAGGTTTAATGAACTAATTAATTCTCAGTCATGTGTAACAAACAGCAGCATCTATAGAAACACATTAATACTCGAACAGAAGGAGAGAAGTTATGAATAAATCCTACATCGGACTCATGTTTGTTTCTGTTTCCAGACGACTCGACCAGAGTGAAGCTGTCCTACCTGGAGGACGACCCCTGCTCAGACTACATCAACGCCAGCTACATGCCTGTACGTACACACACCTCACACACTCCACCTATAGAGCAACATGTCCTGACCCCCTCCCTCCATAGGGGAACAACTACCGCAGGGAGTACATCGCCACCCAGGGACCGCTGCCGGGCACTAAAGACGACTTCTGGAGGATGGTGTGGGAGCATGGTGTGCACAACGTTGTCATGGTGACACAGTGTGTGGAGAAGGGACGGGTAAGAACAGTCCATCTATTATTAACCAACCTGCACATTTATGCTTTCCTCAGGGTGCTACGTTTTAAATAATGATTCTCAGAACCTTTAACACAGCAGAACATTTCAGGCGTTTACCTCTGCTGATGATGTCTTACTGCTAATAGAAGTCCACTCAGTCCCATAAAGGGTTTTAGCATAGAAACATGGTCTGCATCGCCATTTATTACAGGCTTCCTTTTACATGAATTATTGCATCAATGCGGCGTGGCATGGAGGAGATCATCCTGTGGTTCTGCTGAGGTGTTCAGGAAGCCCAGGTTGCTCTGATAGCTGCCTTCAGGTCATCTGCATTGTTGGTTCTGGTGTCTCTAATCTTCCTCTTGACAATACTCCATAGATCAGGGGTCTTCAACTTAAGTCCTCGAGAGCTGCATCCCTGCTCCGACACAGCTCAATCAAATGGTTGACTGCGGTGTATTTGAGCTGGGATGCATCTGCAAGCTGCAGGACAGTTGCTCTCGGGACTAGAGTTCGTGAACCCTGCTGTAGATTCTCTTTGGGGTTCAGATCAATTACTGGTTAGTTTTGTATTAATGGAAAGTTGAGTGGAAGGAAAAAAAAGTGGTAGAAAAAGAGCATGGTATCACTGTTTTATTGGCCAGCAAACTGGTCTGACTCAGAACCTGTGGAATTTAGTCATGAGGAAGATGAGACACCAGAACCAACAATGCAGATGTGCTGATGGGCTCCTTCAAAGCAACCAGGGCTCCTGAAACACCTCAGCAGAACAAGAGGCTGATTAGCTCCATGCCAAAAGGATCCCCAATCAAGTACTCAAGTCCAAATATTGGACGATTGTTTTCAGATAAACTGAATTTCGGGTTTTGATTAGCTATAATCATCTTCACTGAAATTAAGAGGTAAACATCTGACCGTTTCTAATGAATTATTAAAGTAAATGTTTGGATGATTTTCTACATGGAAACGCACCTGTTATGTTTCCAGGTGAAGTGTGATCAGTACTGGCCTGCTGACAAGGAACCGCTGTACTACGGCGACCTGGTCATTCAGACGCTGTCAGAGTCCGTCCTTCCCGAGTGGACCATCAGAGAGTTCAAGATCACCTCGGTACCTGCTCCTCAGCATCATTCACTGTAGCTTCCTGCACTTTAAGAAGATTTTTTTAATTAATTACAGAGTAAAGGAGGAAACATCCTAGAGCAGAAACTCAACGTACTTTCTGATTTAAAGGAGAACAGCCGCAGTTCTTCCAGGATGCTGCGTCACTTTCACTACACCGTGTGGCCTGACCACGGTGTTCCGGAGAGCACCCAGTCCCTGATCCAGTTTGTCCGGACAGTCCGGGACTACGTAGACCGATCACCGAGTACCGGAGCCACTGTTGTGCACTGCAGGTGGGACGCTGATCATACCTGCAGGGTTAAGACAGACGACAAATCCGTATTATTCTGCATCGTTAACCGGGTTGTGTTGTTTGTTTCAGTGCTGGAGTTGGCCGCACAGGGACCTTCATCGCTTTGGATCGGGTTCTACAGCAGCTGGACTCCAGAGGAAGCATCGACCTGTACGGCTGCGTGTTCGACCTGCGGCTGCACCGACAGCACATGGTCCAGACCGAGGTACAGAAGCTAGAACCAGAAACATAATCCAATCAACACTGGGCAAACAAACAGTTGTGTGATGTGATGTGTGTTGCAGTGTCAGTACGCCTTCCTGCACCAGTGTGTGAGGGATGTCCTGAGAGCCCGGAAGCATCGCAGCGAGCAGGAGAACCCTCTGTATCCCATCTATGAGAACTTCAACCCAGAGTACTGCCGTGGTGAGTCCGCCGGCTCCCCGGCACTGAAACCAGATCTCACCTTTAAATGCAGAAGGAAAAACGACAGCATCAGCAGTCATGGATTTGACCTTCATATGTCCCAATAAAATGTTTATATAGCACTGTTTGGTTTCATTTTAACATACAATAGAGGCACATTAGGCCTTAAATCAGACAGAAACCTGAAAAGCCATGGATGCCATGTTTTTGGACTGGGAGCTAGGGTACCCAGAAAGAACCCACACATGCACGAGGAGAACATTTCAACTCCATCCAGATGACTCCTCATCCAACTATTTCAAACAAAAACTCACGTTTTTGTGAACAGATTCTGCACGATACAGCTAACATTCGTTAAATTAAACTATGCTAAGCTCCCACAGATGACCCGTTTAGGATAATACGATTATGAATAGAACCTCTCCTCTCTATTTGGGTTGATGTCCCTGGATGGAACTTCTGCAAATGTTTTGAGCTTTCTAAATTAGACTGCAGAACATATGAGAACAGGAGGTCATTAAGATCATAATTATGTCTCCTCAGATTTTATCTACAACGGACGTTAAGGAGACGACGATGTTCATCCAATCAGGAGAGAGGAAACGCATCAGAACAAGGTCCACCATGGAGACGTGTGTTCAGTAATTGGTCTGATCTGCCTGAACTCACATTGAGCAACGACGTTAGCAGCTGAAATAACTTCTGTTTGGATAAAGCCTAAATATTCATGACTGATTGGTCTGGATCAATGCTTGTTTTGGGCATTAAAAAAGGTTTTTTAAATTTAGGATAAATCACCATGGAAAATGAGCATATTATCTGCTTTAAATAATGTTTAGCTCTGACTTTCAGGTTAAATGTGCTGTAAAAAGCTCCACAAAGAAATGTCTACAAGGTATAAAACCTGCTTGTTGTTGTAACCTTTCTAAATAAAAATGTAAAAACATTGCTTCAGTTTATGAGACGAGGTTCAGTCAGGTTGTTAAAAAGTTCTGCTGTACATTTATAATTATTTTTATTATCATCCTTTTAGTACCATGCAAACAGTCTTGGAGATTAAAATCAAGTAATAAACAGTTTGGGTTCTGAGGTCAAGGTTTTAAAAAGGTTTAAAGTACTTTTAATGAGTTATGGAACATACAGCAACATGACGCTGCCCCTCCCCATCTGTTGCTGCACACTATGGGTCAGCTGCCTGAAATTGTGCCACCAATCAGGTTGATCAGTTTTTTTTTCTACTGCTGTCAAGCTGCAAGCAGCATCTCAACTGCCTGGTTAGCTACCTGAGCAGATAGTCTGACTAATTATCCATGTAATATCAGCTTGTTTTAATCTTATTATAAAGGGCAGAAAAGTATAATATTTTGTACAAGCACATAAAAACTGCTACTAATGTTACCGCATGTTTAGTCTATATTTTTGCTCAATATACTGGAATAATGATAATAAATGTAAGATATTAATTTAACTATGACAATAGTTTGAACTGGAATATTTGTTGCTTTTCTGTTTTAAATAAAAGCAATTAGATCCTGATTCATTTTTATGGTAGTACTGTGAAATGGTGTTATTTTCACTCAAACACAAACTCATTAACAGCTTAGATCATTTGGAGAGTCAGTTCCTAATGTTTGTCTAAATCATATCGGCAACTTTTAATTAATGTGCTAATATCAGGTATTCGTCTGATCAGTAAACCGGTGGAGCTTCTTACAGATGTTTTAATCTGAAAATCTGAACAGGAACCGACCCAGAGCAGGTTAGGAGTTCTGACCTGTTCTCCTTTTAAAAAGTTCGGACCTAGATGTGTTTTACGGGGAGACCGAGACAGAAAAGATGGTTGAAGTTGACCTACAGCAGAGTAGGTGTGAAGGGAGGGGGCGGAGCCTGCGGCATGACATCATAGCCAAGCTAGCTGACTTTATACTAGTTCACAATTGTTAGATAATGTGTCCGGCCCGAGTGTTTGACTTCTTACATGCTCATTTTTATGATAAAGTCTCATGTTACCATGGTGATCTAACTGGGTTAAAAAAAAAAAGACTTCCCTCTCAACTCAGCTGGGATGAGATGGTTACTTCTCAGGATGTCCTTCAACACACTCAGCTGCTGGTCAGAGACTAAAGGTCAACCAAACCTCAACAGGGACAACCCCTGAGGTCACAGTCCGGTCCAAAGCACCAAAACAGACCCAAATCCTGTTCATTCTGATCCATAAACTCATCACACAGCCTGAACCAAACCCTAAAAGGATCAGTGATCAATAATGCTCTATTCTCTGAAGTCCGAACCAACTTCACATTTTCACAAATTTACCAAAGAAACTACGTTTAAAACTAAAAGGTTCTGTTCTAAATTGTTCTGAAGTTGTTTGAGGAAATAAACACCTATTTTTCTACCTTCTGTATGTTCTCACTGCTCCATATAAGCTGTTTATTTAAAGAAAACCTCACATAATGCTGTATGTAAATATTGATGTAATACTCGTTTTCCATTGCTGGGTTTCTGTTTGTGTTTTCATGCTGTGTAACATTTAGATTTACTGCTTCAGACTTTAACTTCCTGCCTTAAATTAACACTTAAAATGTTTAAACTGAACCTCTGAACACAAACAGGCCTCAAGTTTCATGTTATAGAAATCCGGATGCGTCTAAAATGTTTGCATTTAAAAACAATCATTGGCCGTTTTATTTTCACAGTCCAAAAGTCATTTTTAATCTGTTTTTAAGTGACTGTTCTGCAGTAAAGTTAGAAAACAGCTCAGTTTTCTAACCTGCCGTCTGAATCATGTAAACCTGATCATAAAATGCTCATTAAAATAAGCGGCCACTCCAAGTTTCTGTCTTTATTGTCCTCTGAAATCTAGATTTTCCTGCCAGTCAGCCGGAGTTTTAGCGATCTGCTAAGAAGATCCTGATCATCACTTCTTTAGGTTGTCTAAACATCTTATTTCAGTCCAGTTCCTGACCTTTGCATCACAACGACATGGAGAGAGACTCCTGAACTCAAGAGTCAGAACCAGAAGTTCTTGAAGAGACTTTGCAGCTTTTTGCTGCCAGTTCATAGTGCAGATTAATTTATAACGGATCAGAAAATTACATTTTGTTTCAACAATGTCAGCGCAGACAAAGCTGTGAAAGAGTCCAGCTGAAATCAGCCAATCTAAGGAATGCACTGGGGCCAAAACTGGTTGTCATGCAGTCATCATCGCCTAATGCAGGAACCTGCAGATTTTAGGAGCATTAAGAACTTCAAGTTAAGAGGTTGAGCTGCAAAGAAGAGGTCTGTCTCTAATGTCTCTACCACCAGTGCAGAGCTTGCTCAACATTGGCAGCAGGTGTGTGAGTGCATCTGCTAGCACAGTGAAGACTTTTAGAGAAGAACGGCAAGCAAAGAAGCTGCTTTTGTCCAAGATAGACTGGATAAACTGCAGAAGAAGAGTGGAGGAAGGCTCTTCTCACTACTTGGGACATTCAGTAAAAAAAAGCTCAGTAGGGGGTCGCTTCTCGTCCAAGGAAGTAGGTGGAGCAGGAACACTACCCTGAACAAGGAGTGGAATCACCAGGAGCAACTTCCAAAGATCAGATATTAAATTTGGACCTGTGGTCAAGAGAGATCTGAACTGCAATGAGAACATGTGTTCAATTCTCAAAAAACAGGTAAAGAAACAGAAGCGAACAACTGATCAACTTCAAGAAGACAAGAATGAGTCGATATCCTGCAGGTCAGAAAGCCTCAAAACAGAACATTGAGCTGAAATGGTTGAAAACCTGGAGAACCTGCTTTAAAGTCCACTTCACCCAGAAGACACAAAGCAGGTGCTGCTATCTGGTTTGTTGTGATTTTGGGTTTCATCATAACCATCTTCTCAGTGGTTTATATGTTAAAGTAATAATGATAAATACTGAAACACTTCACTGGTATTCTGGTTGAAATGAGAAATGTGTTTCGATGAAAGATGTTAATTATTCAAATCCTGACAATTTGTTCATATAGTTTCTTTATCTTGCGTCTTTAATTTAATTACCTTCTCTGGGGATAATATACATTGAAATCTTTTTAAAAATCTGAATTTGTTTTTTGAACTTTTTCCACCGACTATATCGAAGTTTAACAGTTTGTCCCTCATTTTAGAAAGCGAAACTCATGTGTTGATTAATCCCACACAGAGAGAAATATATCCTTTATTTGTTGTTATTTTGATTATTATGATTTATAGAGAATGAAAACCCAAAATGTAGTGTCTCAGAAAATTAAAATATGGTGAAAAACTGAAATATTGGAAACTCGTGGAGTCACACCCTAATCCACTAATTACCCCCTAACTCCTGCAAAGGTTTTCTGAGCCTCTAAATGGTCTCTCAGTCTGGGTCAGTAGGCTAGAGGAAGACCGCTGACTGAAAAGATCTCCAGAAGACAGACATTGACACCTTCCAGGAGCAGAAGCCACAAAAGATCATTGCTAAAGAAGCTGGTTGTTCAGAATGTGACGTATACAAGTATATTCATAGAAAGTTGAGTGGAAGGAAAAAGGTTGCACCAGCAACTGGGATAACCACAGCCTTGAGGATTGTCAAGCAGAATCCATTCAAGACTTCAAGGAGGAACTGAGCTGGAGTGGACTGACTCCAGCCTCCATCCACTCAGAGGAGTGGCTGGAGTCAGCGCACCAAGAGCCATTACACACGGATGAATCCTCCACATGGGCTATAAATGTGGGATTCCTCGTGCCGAGCCACTCCTGGACCAGAGACAGCATCAGAAGGGTCTTACCTGCTCAAGCTTGGCAGGAAGAGGGTAGGAACCATTCTGGGATAACTTGATGGCATAGGGACTAGACAGGTGATGCACAACACTTGAGTACTGTGGAAGAAGTTTAACATGTGAATCTGTACAGAACAGACATTTACAAGAACCAGATTGAAACCGGTGGAGAGGAAAACGTTTGAAGCAACACTGTTCTGGACATTGTTGCTTCTGAGCTAACTGCTTAGTAGGATGTGGCCCAAACAGTTCTGATCAGTAGAGCACTTCATGCTTCCTTCTGCTCACAAGCTTTATGGAGATGATTTCATTTTCCAGCAGTACTTGGTACTGGCCCACACGGTCAAAGGTACCAAGAGCTGGTCCAATGACCATGATGGTACTGTGCTTGACTGGTCAGCAAACTAGCCTGACCAGAACCTCATAGAGAATCTATGGGGTTCTGTCAGGAGGAAGATGAGAGACACCAGAACCAACATAGCAGATTACCTCAAGGTCGCTATCAAAGCAACCTGGGCTTCCTGAACACCTCAGCAGAACCACAGGTGGATCTCCTCCATGCTACACTGCATTGATGCAGTAATTCATGTAAAAGGAGCCCAGACCAGGTACTGAGAGCACAGAAAGAAACGGTTTTCAGAAGCCTGAGATTTCAGTCTAAAATAACCTTTCATATTCATCTTATTTTATATTCTGATTCTAGGTTTTCATTATCTGTAAGTCAACATCATCAATAAAACATGAAATAAAGGCTTGAAATGCTTCACTAGATGTAATAAATCTATGGCAGGAGTTTCACTTTCTGAAATGAGCGACAAAAAGGTTGAACTTGGGAGTTCTTATTGTTTGAGATGTTTGTGTAGATTTTACCAGCAGAGATGCACCAATTAGGCTTTTATAGGCTGAAACAGATGGTCTGACCTGCTGATGCTGATTTTCTGAACACATCCAAACTGATTTATGCAAACTTTATTTTAATTCATCACTCCGTCTAACACATGATGACCAGGAGAGAGAAACAAACTGCTGCAGGTGCCTTTACAGATGTAGAACTTCAGAATCCAACAGGAAATTTGTTAAATGATGTGTTTACAAAAAGTGGGAGTTTTCAGTTTTGATGCATTTACTAATCAGCAAAATACCCAAACGGAGTTGAATAGACCAAACTAGGAACCTGTGTTCTTATGGTTACTGATTAAAGCTGCTGTTATCACATGCAGGTGAGGCGCGGATGGTGTTTAAAAGCTGCAGAACCCGACTGGACACCTCCAAACTTAGTCCAGAGACAAAAAACTGAGCAACACAGTTACAGCAGTTTGCATCAGTCAAACTGAATCTTAAACTTGTGATTTCCATATCGATCTGGGCCATGCCGAGGCCAGACCAGAACTGGGTGACCCAGTTAGAGCAGCTGTCGGAGGCTCACAGAGAGGCGAGGAGCCCCGAATCCAGACGGGCCATGAGCCTGCAGAGGCTCGCTCACAGCCAAAACATCCAACAACCCGCGGCCCGTCACTCATTTTATTAAACTCAGTGATGAAAAACCTGAAGATGTTTAAAAGTTCTCATCTTTAAAAGCCTTTAAAAGGATATCAGCTGGAAAACACCATCAGATGCTTTTAGTTTATGGAGAAATCTTCAGATGTCATTGATTTATGGAGACTCTTCAGGTTTGAAAAACATCTCGAATACCGAGATGTTGAGTCTTGGATTAGGTCACTTCTAGGTCAAAGTAAATACAACTTCATGACCTTTAATTATTGGCACCTCTTGTTAAAAAAAAATGTAGAAAACAGACTTCTAATCTGAGTTCATTTCATCACTTTTCAAGTCTCTTATGACACCTGGATCAGAATCCAGGAAAAGAAGGAAAAGCTCTTACTGAACCGGGCAACAACAGGAGGGGAGGATCCAAAAGACAACAAACTACCTCAAAATATTCAGCGTCTACCTGGATTCTTCTTAGCCAGGAAATTTCCAAAGCACATTACTCTGGTGCACCCTACCAAATATAATTTCCTGCGCTGACTTTTGGACGTGATAAAACACAGTGGACCAACACCCCCAGATGGCTGGGCTCCCCAGATCATCATTAACTGAGGAATCTTCACACTGGACCTCAAAACTGCTTGGATTCTGCTCCTCTTCCTCAAAACATTCAGGCCTTAATTTCAAAGTAAATTGCAGAATTTACTGGATTATCTCTGGAGCTCGTGCACATGCTTGTACCAAACGTTTTCCTTCAACTCATCTTTCCTTGTGGGGGTTGTCAGTGACTTAGGCTGAGAAGCTCACATCCTGCACAGGAGATAATCTACCTTCAAATCGATGCAGTGCCCTAGAAATATTTTCAGAAGAACAGAGACATGTTGGACCGTTCCCCTCCGGCAGGGCAAACAACGTCTTAGACGTGTTAAAGTAATTAAACTCAGTAAAATACTGGTTTTTCATCAATGGATGAAAATATGCAAAATAAACTTGACTGTTAGTGTTTATATGGGAGCACAGAGGAACCCAGAGTGAATAAAGTCTGGTTTGTTGTATTCATCTGGACCAGATCATCACGACTCTGGGCTCAATACCAACCATCTCTCCAGCATAGAGTGTGAAATATCTGAGAATAAAACTGTTATTCTAACAGCTCCCCGAGACCTGATCTGGTATCAGTTTGCAGCTAAATAATAATGGCTCCATTTAATTAGTGAGTTTATATGCATCCTTAACAAATAAAAACACAGTATGCCTTTTCAAGCCAACCTCAACCGAAGATAAATTATGTGGCCATAGTGAACAGCAACTCTGAAAAAGGCAGACAGTCTGCTGCTCTGAGGCGTACAGGCATGTTTCACCAAAATGCCAGGGCAGAAAGACACCAGCAATGACCTTAGAGAAGCTACTGTGGCTGCCCATCAATCTGTGGAGGAGCAGAAACTAATTTCCCAGCAAATTCACCCCAAAGTCAGAGCGTGCGATGCTCAGAGAAACGCCATAAAACTGAAAGAGCTCCAAGAACAGCCTGCCAGTGTGCAAAAGCACAGCAAGAACAAGCTGCCTCCTTTCACCACGCATTGTTTTACAGTTTTACTGCCTGCTGCACAAACAATCTTCATCAAAATCTGATCATCCACCACATCTTGAACAGAGCTGGTTTTAGGTCTTCCTGGCAGTAGATTAAACCCCACCTGTCAGTTTGGTAAACCTCAGAGCTGACCTTTCTCAGCCTGACGCGTCTGAGAAGATGACATTTTACATCTCTTCATTAAAACAAAAACCGAGATTAAAGGGGACACGGTGGACGAAAATGGTTTCAGCTCTCTAAATATCACCAGAACTGTTCTTCTCCTCAGACGACCTGGATATAAAACCTTCAACAGGTGAGAACAATCTGAAGAAAACTGATATGTTATTAGAAAGAAACCTAAATGTGACGGATGTGAACTCTTTAAATGGATTTATTCTCTCGTTAGGATTTACAGGCATAGAAATGCAAGCAGATCTCATTAAGATTAAGAGAAAATCCTGTAAAAAATGTCACCTCCTGATCAGTTTGTGCTTCACGTCTGGGTTCTGCAGGAAGATTCTGCTGATGGTGGAGGTGGGATTTGTACTCATGAGACAGATGTGAGGCAGATCAGGAGGTGTCTGTAACTGCAGAGGTGTTTATCGGCCACAGAGGATCAGGAGTCTGCAGGTTTTTAATCGACCTCAACACCACATCAGCTGCACCGCAACACTGATGGATCCATCTGTTCAAAGCTGCCACCAGGGGAAGCCAATAAGAGCAAATTATATCCTTGGTGTGGAAATCATGCAAATAACGGGCTGGGTACATTCTGTCTTTGTAATAAAGCTTTTTACTCATACAAGCTGTTGTTCACCATCACATCACTTTCTCCATCAAAGTCCAAGATGTTCAGTACGGCTGTGTTTAATAAAAGCCTCACGTTTAAACAGCAGCTGGTGTCCTTCTGTCACATTACAGCCACACAATTCAGCAAACCTTGAGATTTTATGTGGAGGAACAAACGATTCATGATATTTTTAATTAAACCTCTGCAAAATGTGGCCACCACTTTTTTTTACCCCTAATACACCTCAATAAAATCCACAGAAGAATCCACCTGGGTGAAATCTAATCTGAGTATAAATCCAGATGTTCTGTTTCTGGCCTCAGAGGTTTAATAGAGAACAAACAGCATCATAAGGACCAGTGAATTCTGTTCAATCCATTATCTGAACATGGAGAGAGGATGGAGCAACTGCAGATCCACCAAGACATGGATGTCTACCTAAACTGACAGGCCGGGTAAGGACAGAATCAATCAGAGAAGCAGCCAAGAGACCCTTGGTCACTTTGGAGGAGCTGCAGAGCCCCACAGTTCAGGTCAGAGAATCTCCTGACAGGAGAACTACATGCAAAAGGACTCCACTAATCTGGGCTTTGTGAAAGAGAGGTGGGAAGAAAGCTGTAAACCATCTCCTTTGCAGGGTATCTAGAGCCATGTAGGGGGCAGCAAACAGATGAAAGAATGTTTTCCGGCCAAATGAGACGAAATTTAAACTTCGGTTTGTCCCTGTGTTAGTGAAGAAAAACTAAGGCTGAGCTAAATCTCACCATGTGTGCTGGCATTTTGAAAAAGACTAGTTGTGTAAATCTTACCACAGGAAACGGCAGGAGGCTTTTGTGGAACACAAGGTCCTGTCAAGTCTTTAAATAATGTGCGAATCTTTTGGCGTGCTCCTGTTGTGAAATGTTTGTCTATGCTGGACATCAGTGGGGTGGAATTCACAATGTTCTGTTGCTTCATGACCGGCCACGTTACTGATCCAAGTCAATTTATTTTTTTGGCATAATATGCATCAACAGATCATCTGGAGATGAAACTTTAGTGCTGTCTGAGTGCCCCTAAGTGGTTGGATAATCCACTCTCCAATTTAACCAGAGAGTTAGTAATGGCCAAACATTCAGTTTAATTATCTCATGTGAATAAAGTGTCTATATATTGTAGTGTAAAATGAAGTGATGATGTTACTAGGTCATTGCTGAGACATTTTAAATGCAGTTGCATTAAGTGAGCAGGCTGGATAATGTGGCAGCAAATTGGGTTGAATGGATTGTGGGTGCATTATTTTCCAATGGCATTAAAACAAAAGGCTGATATCCACGAATATCTACTGATATCCAGGGGAATTGCACAGGGGGGTGCCACCCTAAACACAACAATCCAACACTGAAACGTGGTGGCAGCATCATGCTGTTGGTCTGCTTTTCAGTGACAGGGAAGCTGGTCAGAGTTGATGTGGAGACGGATGGAGCTAAATCCAGGATAATCTTGGAAGAAATCCTGTCAGAGGCTGCAAAAGACCTGAGACTGGGGTGGAGGTTCACCTTTCAGCAGGACATCCACCCTAAACATCCAACCAGACCTACAATGGGATGGTTTAGAACAAAGCATATTCATGTACTAGAACGACCTAGTCTAAGCTCAGTCCAGAATCCAAATCAGAATCTGTAGCAACACATGGAAATTGATGTTCCCAGACACTCTCAGTCCAATCTGGCAGCAGAATCAATGAACATTTTAAGTCTGTAGATGTGCAAAGCTCCTCAAGACATAACCTGAAAGACTCAAAGGAGTAACTCCAGTACATTTTAGATTTATTTTTGCAAAACAAACAAAAGCTTTTTGTTTTGCCTCCACTTCATAGTTATGCTCTGCTTTCTGTTGCTCTGTCCCTTTAAATCCCAAAGAAACACCTTGAAGTTTGATGCGGTAACGTGACAAAATGTGAAAACGTTCAAGGGATGTGAAAAATATTTATGAGGCAGCGTAGAGACAGAGGCTCAAGTTTTAGAGGTTAATTAAAACGGAGCCTTTAAATATTTCTTATGATTTGATGATGCCCAACATTACTGAAACTGCTATCTCCATTCTTCTCTCAAGGAAAGAGCAGCTTGAGCTACTTACTGCTGGCTGTTTTGATGAAAACTGTGGCAAATAATGACTCAGGAATCCTTAATGCTGACTCAAAGTGAAAAGTGTTAAAATGTAGAGAACAATGAAGGTAATTACTAAGTGCGAACAGTCTGACAAATGATAAAAATACTGGAAAGTGCGACTATTTTCCTCTTTATTAAATGCATCAAAACTATAACCTTCCACTTTTCTTTTTTTCAACAATTTTTCTGATTAACTTTGTTAAGGACGTCTACTTTCAGGTGAAAATTGGGGATAATCTTGTAATTCCTCCATTTTCTGCAGGATTTTAAACTCCCTCTGTAAAAAAACCTGCAGCAGTTTCTCCCCTCTTGGTCCACATTCATCACATTTCACTGTTACAATTAAATCAAAAGTTTGCAGATATGAGTTTGGATGTTTTTTAGTCAGACCTAAAAGAAAACCAGGACTCAGAACGGATCAGTAAAAACCTGATCTGTGCATCTGCAATTTAGAAACATTTTGAGTGAGCTGTTGGTAGAAATCCAGTGGATGTTACTGGGATTTAGAGCACACCCATAAAGAGCCCCTAGCAGCAGATATTAACCCTTCTGGACATTTCTTACTGATTTTTAATCTTATTTTTGCATAACTTAGGCTCTATTGGTTCCTATGGCACACATTTCCAGTTCACAAAAGAAAAAACATAAAATTAATCTTGATGACTTAACTTTTTCCCCCCCCAAAATAAAGATGAAAAGAGGGGAAACAATATGGTCAGAAAAAAAAAAAAACAAAGAGGTCCCAAAAAAAAATTTTGTTTAAAATAAAAAAAGGGGAAAAAAATTAACCCATTTCATAAACTTTATATTACTTTAAAACTTTCCCTAAAAAAATATGGAGGGGAAACAATAAAGGGAAAAAACGTTGCAAAAAAATGTAATGTATCAAGATTAATGTTGCTACCAATGTTTAATACTCCAGAAAATCCAATTTGCACATTTGGGATGGGAAAAACAAGTTTTCGCTGTTTTGATCGCTAAATTGGGCATTTTTTGGAGTTAAAAATTTATAAAATTAGGGGTTTAAAATTTGTGGGTGTATGGCCCGGCCTGGGAATTTTAATAAAACACAAAAAAAAACCCGGGGCAGGAGTTACAGGGCAGAAAACTGAAGTTAACTTTCCCGGGGTTTTAGAAGGAGGAGGGGCGCCGCGTTTCCCTTTAGCCCGCTCCCTATAACTTCCATTAAAAAGATTATTTTCAAAACCCCTTTTCCCCCGAAAATTTTACGTGACTACCGCATGATTTTGCTATTAAAACCCCCCGCATTTAAAAAATTATTTTTCCGTCTGCTAGAGATTTTAGGTTCGGACCAAAAAAACCGGGGGGATTAAAACCCAAAGGACCCCCCCTTCCCAAAACCTGCTGCAGGTGACGGGAAAACCCCCCGGGGTTTGGGCCCGGGTTTGGGACGGGAAAAAGCATTCTGGGCGAGTGGAAAAAACCCACCAAAACATTACCCAAATGAAAACTTTTCCACCCCTTTAATTTTTTTTGGGGGGCCCCGCTTTCAAAAAACTGTTTTTAAAAAAAAAGAAAAAAAAGGGGTTTGGGACCCAAAATTAAAATCACTGAGGGTTTTATTTGGTTTCCATGGTGAACCTCATTAGGAAAGTGGTTTAGAGAGGACATGATTATTTAGATTCTAAATCATGGCTCTAAAGAGTTTCTATCAGTCATCTGACTGGCAGGGCCGCAGCAGGGAGGGGGCTAAAGTAAACTTTGCTTCATTTCAGCTGGAAAAAATCTCTTTGGGCCCTCCTCTGGCATCTTTTTTAAAAAAGGGTTAAATGTAGAATCCCCCATAAAAAAGGAAAAATCCCAATGGTTTCCCGGTCTGGTTTTTAACCCGGGTCTACGGGGAAATTTGACCGCCCCGTTGGGCCTTTTTCATGTTTTTGGAAAGGGGGAGAGGGCGGGTAGGCATGTCGATCCCGCGTTGGAGCCCTTCTTTTCTTTTTCTCTTTTGAGCTCTGGGGTGTTTGGTGTTTTGTTCCATTTTTCAGCACCCAAATTTAGCTTTTTTTAAAAAAAATTTCCCAAAACATTTATGCAGGGTGGACATTCAAAGTTATATTTTCCTTTTTTTTAAACTTTTAAAAAGATGTTTTAAACTTTCAGTTAGTGCAAATGTGTTTTTTAACTTTATTACCAAAATGGATTTGGGTAGGAATTTTTTTTTGAAAACCCCAAAAAAAAACCCTTTTTTTTAAAAAAAAGAAAAAAACCTTTGTCAAGAAAGGTTTTTAAAGTCCCGGGATTGCTCTTGGGGCATTTTGTACTATATACCAAATTTCTTTTGTTACCAAAGCATTAATTTCTTTTACATCCCTTTACTACTGCCCCAAAATTTGCTTTTTTTTACCTGAAACACCCTTCCAAAAAAGTCTTTGGATAGTTCCCCCCAAAAATGGGGTTTAAAATGCTTGTAAAAATACCTTTGTAATTTTGGGATCTTTAACTGGCCCCCTTAAATGGGTTTTTTAAATTTTTATAAACCTGGGCAATTTTTTGACTTAATCTCTTCAAAAATTTCTTAGGTTTAAATTCTAAAATTAGTATTTTTTGGGGAAGATGGGTTTTAAAAAAAAAAAAGTGTCCCCTTTTCCCGAAAGTTTGGACGATTTTAAAATTAAAATTAGTTTGTATGTAAAAAAAAATGTAACCAGCGTTGCGATATTATTTCAGAACTACATGTATTTGGTTTTTATTTATGTCACTGCAATATAAGAAAAACCAGCCATCACAGCATCAGGCAAGAACAAAGTGATTAAAAAAATAGCCGAAAACATGAAACATGAGTGTAACTATTGGGCCTGTATGGTAATGTCTCAATTTGATTTCATTGGTTTTCATTCTACATATAAAATCAGTTTAACAGAAACAATTGAAAAATACTTCAAATTGAGTCAAAATCCAGGGATACAGAGTCCAAACTAATGATACGGAGCCACCAGTTGGATTTGGAGACTTTAAACTGTGTTTTGAGTCAGATGAGCTGCATTCAGCAGGAGGACTTGTTTCGGTGAATAAATGTGCCAAGTTTATGACAAACTGTGGCCCAAATCAAAGCGAGTGAGTGTGTTTGACCCCGGTGGAGCTCTAAGTAAGTGGTTTGGCATTAAGCAGTGCAGTCCAGGGCGAATGAGTGTCAATATGTGTCACTGAATATTCATTCAGAACAAAGAGAGAATGCAGTGACTCAGGCATCATGAGCAGCTGCTTCTGGGCCGTCCTCCTGTGCTGCTGAAGGCCATTCATCTCCTCCCATCTGATTTGTGAATGAAAGGATGGAGATGAAGGCGGTCAGATAAAAGTTAGTGCGCCGAGTGTCCCCACGCAGCCCCGTCAACTACTCTATGCTTCTGGTATCACAATACAGGCAATATAAGATGCAGGCAAGCTTTTGTGCACCGTTTTTAATTTGTCGGGTGTAGTGCCACCTAGTGGTTAACCTGTCACCGCTCCCTACAAAAATCCCTGAAAACGGCTGTGAAATGCATACTAAATTAAATTAAATGCTGCTCTGTTTTAATCAGAGTTATGGAACATGGACGACCTGGTTATGATCACACCACAGACTCAACTGGATTAAAGTCAAGACTTTGACTAGGCCACTTCAAAACCTGTGCATAACCCAGGCTCATTTGAGCATAAGGTCATAAATTGATGGACGTCCTCATTTAGGATCTTCTGCTAGAGAGCAGAATTCCTGTTTTCATCAATTACAGCAAATCATCCAGGTTCTGAAGCAGCCCCAGGCCATCATACAACCACCACCACGTTTGACTGTAGGAATGTTTTTCTGGAGTTTTACTCCAGACGTTCCTAGAGATCCACCTTTGTCTCTAAACTCCACAGAATATTTTCCAAAACAAGTCTGGAGGATCATCAGGATGTTTTTTGGTAAATGTGAGACAGGGAAGGTTCTCACTGTTCCATCTTTTCTCCATGCGGGGATAATGGTTCTCATTGTGGTTCTCTGGAATCCTAAAGGCTTAGAAATGGCATTTCCAGACTGACGGGTGTCGACTATGCTTCTTGATTTCTTTAGATCGGGGGATGATGTATTGCTTTTGAGTTACTTTAGCCTACTTCATGTTGTCAAACAGGTTCTATTTAAGTGTCCTGATTTGGCGGGCCTGGATGTGACTACAGAAAATAAATCCAGCTTTCCAAAAAATGTGTCCAAATAATACAGTTCATTCATGATTTAGCAAGAGAATGGTTACATTTCCCCATAGAGCCAGCTTGGTTTGGATAGCATTCGTTTTTGAAGCCCAAACAACTAAATAAGACTTTCTCTTTCCTTGATGTCCTTAATTTAAATGACAAAGAAAATTGCAGATCTACAGGAGAAAACAACAAATCGGACAATACACAATGATCTACTGGTCTTATTTCCATGCTTTGTTATTGTTTAGTTATCATCAGAAGTTATTTCCTAACAAATATCTCAATTAATAAATCTAACAATGTAAACTGCAATTAGGTGTAAAAAACAGACTTTTCTCTTTAATTTCTTAAGTAAAAGTAAATTCATAATGCACTTCTCAAGATATACAACCACAAAGCCCGTCACAAGAGCCAACAATGCTTAAAAACAAGAGAAATTAATAAAAGTCAGATTTAAAAGATGTTTTTAGCTGGCTTTTAAAAGATTCCAACATTCTCTAGTCCAAAGGAGGAGAGCTCCAGAGTCCAGGGCTGAACAGAAGGTTCTGTTTCCTTTTGTTTTCATTTTAATATGGGGCCCTATAAGCAGGTTCTGATCACAGGGCCCCAGGGTCCTGCCAGGGGTTATATGGCTGCAGGAGCCCTCTGAGAAAACCTGGTACCTGTCCGTAAAGAGTCATTAAAACAGTAACAGTAGCATTTTGAACAACATGCAACCGTTCTAGAGAGGTTCTGCTAAGACGTTTATTGTGCATCACTTGGAACAAGCAATTGAAACTACAGAAGCTCAAAAAGGACAAAAATAAACATGTAACCCCCTTTAGTTTAGTAAAGATCTTAGGCAGTGAGATAGATGTTTTAATTTGTGGCATTAACAGTTTTTAGATTTTGTTCCATTTTTCCACGGTTTGTTTTGATTAACAGACTCATCGAATTTCTGAGATGGTCGGAGATTTTCTGGCAGGAAGCCCAGTCCCTTGGATAAGAAGTAACTCTCAATGTGGATTGCATCAGGATGCATGCACTGTCCTGCTGTAATCTTAATAAAAAAAGCTTTTTGCACTGAATTAATATGCATCAGATAACTCTGCACATTATTCTGAAAACAATGTAAATTGTCACAAGGAAAAACTGATGCTGCAAACAAAACAGAACATTTTACTCACTGGATAAACTTTTGGCTATGGAGTAGATTTGGTTGGATGTAATTTGCAGGATATGCCACTAGATGGCCCTCTATCCATCAATTTTTCAATTAAATTACTGAAGAAAAAGTGCAATAAGATTTTCGTAGGCTCTTGGTCCAAAAAAAGCAAACGAACCAACATTTTGGGATAATTATATCAGTAATATATATATTTTTATGATATTTGGATCCGGTGCACTTTCTCTGCAGCGAAACAAAATGAAACAGACTTGAAGAAGAAGCTAGAATGAGACAACTTTTCAGATAAAGTGTGTTTTTATTTAAAGATCTCTTATCAGGCACAGCAGTCATGTTCATCATTGAAACACAAAGCGAAGCGACAACCTGGGTCACATGGTACAGTGCTGAGGTTCAGTAAAGATGACATGACAACGACGACACAGTACGATCCGATCAGAACAAGACGAAGCTGCTCAGTCATCAATAGTAAACAGACTTTATTTCAGTTCAACCATCAGCTACTGACTTTAAATTTCAACAGAGAAACAGTTCAAATCTGAATAAATACAAAGATTTGTTGTTTTTTGTTGCTACTGCAGTTTACAGCTCAGCATATGGCTTTAAACAGTAAATCTAACTTTATTAATCCAAGATAGAAACATGACAAAAGCTCGGTACGTTTAATGCTACGGTGAAGCTACATTTTCCTTAGAGAGGACTTATGAACGAACAGAAACAATATTATGCTCACTGATTATAACTAAAAATAGTGTTAGAAATACATTAGCAGTTTCAGTGTCATTCTTCTATTTTATAATGGTAAATATAATCATTTTTGAACAAATAACTGATTAATATACCATTTAAATGCTCAATTAAAACCACTGAAGTGTATTACTGCTGACATAATGAAGGAGAAAAAAATCCTATAACTGATAATTACAAAGAAACTTTATAAACTAATAAAATCACCGCTCCTAACAACAACTGTCTTCCAGACTTAAAGGAATGTAAATAATAAGAGATGAAGAAAACATCCAACCCAGAATACCTCTCACACATATAGAAATATATCAGAAAACGGAAAACTACAATTAGAAGAAAAAGGGAAGTAAAAGAGATAGGAAGACAGCATGGCGCCAGAGTTACTGAGGAAGAGGAGGCACTAACAGTGTTTTAATGAAGCTACATCAGTTCGTCTACATTCAGAAATGGTCCGTTTCCTTCATTCTGTTCAGGAATATTTGGAAACACCTGCAGGACTGCAGGATTTTATTAGAATTTGCTTCGGGACATAAACCTGGTGGGGTCTTAATCAACATTTTAAAGATGTAGTCCCTTCGCTGATGCAGCCTCCTCTGATTTACAGATTGATTAAACGAACAGGTGCTCATAAAATCTGATGTTAAAGGGATAGTTAGATTATTTGAAGGGGGTCTGTACTGACCAAGAAAAGAACCGGATCAGCTGACAGTTTTCCAGTAAGGAGGTTTCAGTTTTAAACTGCCGATTCTGTTTTCTGTTGGGTTTCCACAGCAAGAGACTAAAACTCTGTTGTCCAGTAAATGTTTGATCCTCCCACAGTTTTATTATTGGTTTTTGTAGAAGACCACGGTGTACAGAGAGGGTTAATTCATACAGATGACCACATTCATTCAACTATCCCAACTCTAAACAGTACATATAAAGAGTACTGCAAACAAGGCTCACACTTAATGTTGTAAGCATTATTTTTGAACAGCAGTAACTGATATTAAGACTTTATAGTGTTGTTGAAACGGTCTTCATAAATTCAGCTGAAAACAGCAGTTGTAAACACAGTTCGGTGTGAATTTAGCTACATTCACTGAATAAAAATGACATACCTCATGTTATTCCTGAGCTAACATGACTTTCTATGAAAGATGACTGTTTGTATTATCTTTGTCCTAATTTTTTATTAGTTGCTAGTCTCGATGAGCCTCCAGCTTCTTTGACTTTTCGGCTGTCTCAGTCTGATTAAATCTGACCCTAATTACAATTTTTTCCTGAAAACTCAAAACAGTAAATCTTCTTTCTACTGCAGGTAAGGTATCTACCACTGAGAACTACTCCACAGATCCCCGCTCTTTATAGCAGCTCAAGAAAAATTAGATTTACCAAAACTTCTAGTAAATGATGAACAATCTTCAAAGCAGTGCTTCAACCAGGAAACATGACAGATTATTGTCCAACATGCATCCCTGTTATATCCATGCATTGTGAGTAGAACTCTGAGGGATCAATCCATCAAACGTTATTCACAAGACACTTTTCATATAAGTGCTCTTTAAATAGGACTTCAGAAGGACCAGGATCTACTTACGGACTTGACTAAAAAGATATTCCATCTTGGAAAGGTTACAACAAACACGCTGAAGCTGTGAGAAGAACAATGTCCACGGATCATTCAAAGTAATGCTAAATATCACTTTATAGTCAGTTCACAACATAAAACCCATAAATCTTACAAACTATGACAGAATGGACCCGGTTTAGGCTAAAAGACTTTGGTGTTTTTTGAAAATACACATCTGATCTTATTGGACTTCTAAACACTGACATTCATACACATCCATGAGAAAAGATTAAACATTTTTAGGCCAAAACATATAGGAATAAGACGCTTAATTGAGCCAAGGAGGACGAGAAAACAATCAGAGAGGTTGAATTAAGCAGATAAAAACACGCTGAGACTATATGTCCATCTGCATTTGCTCTTTTCTTCACTGTTTAATCAGAGCTGAAACAGACAGAATCCATCTGCAGCTCATAAATATCCAAAAAGCCTCCTGCTTAATTTACATGCTCCGGATTTTGACCTCATTACGGCTGAACGTGTGAAAGGCCATGTGTCGTTTTTACCCCTGAGTGTTCACTGTGGATCAGTTTCTCTAGAACGTCCATCTACCACCTTCTTTTCCTCAGGCTGATCTTCTCAGTTCCCGGTCGCTTTGGAAACGGCTCATGAGAAACCTTTGTCTTATTTTCAGTTAAAGGACAAAACTGCTGAGTAAAAGGAAACTGTTGTATGGTTTTTACAAACATTGGTAAATCAAAATCTGAAAAGTGTGGCCAGGATTCAAACTTTGTAGAACAACCAGTGGCTGTTAACTCAGCTGCAAGTCTTAATGAGTTTGTCCATCCTTCCATTCATTTTCTATACCCGGTTCTTCCATACAGGGTGGCGGGGGAGCTGGTGCCCATCTCCAGCAGTCTACGGGCGAGAGGCGGGGTACACCCTGGACAGGTCACCAGTTCATCGCAGGGCAACACAGAGACACACAGGACAAACAACCATGCACACACACACACACTCCTAGGGCAATTTAGAGAAACCAGATAACCTAACAATTATGTGCTTGAGTTCATAAAAGAACAATCAGCTAGGTTAAATGAATTAAAAGCCCACTAATTACAAATATAAACTAAACTTCCACTGGTTGTTTACTTTGTCAGATCCTAACTTTTACAGTTAGGGCTTCAATTTATTCTCGAGACGTTTTCCATCTTTATAAAAAACACTTCTGATGGAAGTCTTGGCCGAGCGGCGAGGTCAGTCATAAATTATAACTTTAATACCGACAAATGGACCATGATCATGAATCAAAGTGCTGCATCCAGTAATCCTCACATACATGATTTGTTTGAGAAAGGCCCTGAGGCGATCATGAAGCAGACAGCAGGACTCTGCACGTCGGTTTGGAAACATTTTGGCTGCTGGGATTCAGAGGGAAAATGCATATTACAGAAGAGCTACAGTAAAGAAGGTCAACACCTGCATGATCGCCTTTCTGTTTAAATTAGACTCCTGCTGATTTCTAATCGGTCAGAACACACTGAGTGATGTTTGGTAGTTGCTGAATCTCTTATCAAACCTCATCATTGGTGAACTTGTGTAACTTCATAAGCAGTAGCATGTATTTGCTGTACAATTTAACGCGTGCTGTTAAATTTTCTGACATGTCAAAAACAAACTTCATGGCAGCCTGGCTCAGCAGGTGATTATATCGTGTATGCTACAGTATGAGACACATCAGAAGGTGAAATTGGAGCATCTATTCAAACTGCTATTCCTGCACATCTGAAATGCAAGACAGATATGCAACAATGTGATAGGGGTAATAGGGTCATAATCTTAATCTTAAAGCTAAACTCTGGCATTTTAAAAACTGAACAGTTAAAAAAAAACTTGCTTGCAACATACAGGCTCCGCCCCCTTTCTTTTCTTCTAAAAACAAAACAAGAACTAGAACCCATAGAAACTGTAACAGGCACCACTCAGATTGGGTTCAGACTGAAAAGGTTATTAACAAGAAAATTTACACCAGATATTCGCAACAACCAAAAATCTTCCACACATACAAAGATACCCAAACAAATTAATCGATATAATAAGCTCAGTAATAAAATGAGTGAAACAGGGAATAGGTATAGAACACATGAAGAAGAGGAGGAGCAAAGAAACTTTCACTACCTTATAACAAAGCACAATGATGGCATTGTCAACAGATGTATTTCTAAACTTCTGGTTGCTCCGTTAGGCGGTGTTAGGGTGAAAATCCGGAAGCGGAAATAAACGACTTCACCAACCATGACCAGGTGCCCCTCACAACATTCCTGACAGTGGAGTTAAATGAACAATAAAAATAGGTTTTCAAGAACCATCGACCACTCATGAAAAACCTCAGAAAGATCAAGACTAGCAAAAACATTAAGTAATGCACTGAACTGCAATTGCTTCTATGCACACTCACTGTAGAAGACTCCACTGCTGAAGCAAAACCACGTTGAAGCCAATTTAAAGTTTGCTGTGAAACATTTGGACAAAGGAGTATAGTCTGGTCTTTAGAGACCAAAACTGAACTCTGAACCTCACCGTTGGTATGGCGGTTTGGAGGGAATGTGCTGTTGCATTTTTTTCTTAAAAGTGGCGTGTGCAATCACATCAAGGAACATTATGGTGTGGGTTTTTCAGCATTTGTCACTTTAAGACTTGGATCATATAATTAAAGAAAGGATAAATATACTGGGACATTCTTGCTAAGAATCAGAAGATGAAATCAATGAGACAATCATCCTAATCACACAGGCAAGGAAACTCAGTTGGTTTCAGAGAAAAGAAATGGCCCAGTCAATCACCAGACTGTAATCCACCTAAAAATCTACGGAAATAACTGAAGATCAGAGCACACAGAAGAATCTTAAGGATTTAAAGACAGTCTATGTGGAAGAAATGTGTCAAAATCATACCTGAGGAATGCATGAGACTTTGTGGGGGTGGATTACTTGGCATCCGGTGTGAATTTCATATCAGTAGCTCCATTAGAAACCGATTTACTGAGAAAAACATTTAACATGTTGAGTACTTTTCTTCCCAGCATATGAGCTGTAAAACCCTTAACTTTCGAGACACCTGTGTCAGATGTAATGAGATTCTCCTGCTGAAACAAATCATCTAGGCATCTATTAAAACTTGCATTACATAGTAGTAGCATCCAGCTTGCACATTGTGTTATCTACAAGTCTTTGCTGACGTTTGAGCAGGAACAATGTGTGTCGACACTAAGAAAGGCCATGTCGCAGGTAAACTATGAAGTAAGACATCAATTTGTGGTTTCTCATGTAAGAACCGATGCTTTGCTGCTTTGGTTGCTTGTGTTTGGTGGTTTTACTATTTTTATTTTGCTTAATCTACTAGATATATTGTAAGGCTAGAAGAAGCATTTCTTTTTTATAATAAACTCTCCTGGGGATTGCTAAAAGTGCAAAGTAAAAGCTCAGCAAATATGTAAAGGAGGGTTTATTTAAATGATCACAGCTGCTTTAATGAACTCCCCCAAAAATAGATTTAATATAGAAACTCTTTGCTTTTATCAAATAAAAATTAATGCTCTCTAAATAAAGTACATTTCAGAAGTAAAAGTTTTGATAGGCGATGTACTAGAGGTATAACTTTATAATTTTAGATGTAATCTTAACTCAAAGTGGATTCAGCTACCAGAAAACGCATTAATCAATCGACAGTTTCTACACGCTCAGGATCCTGCTGATCAGGCTGAAGGTAAATGAGAAAAGCTGCTGAAGTTTCTCTACAGTGTTTCTGGTGAACTCTACAAGCATCAGAATTGATTTACCCTCATCTTCATCCTGATGAAGATCAAACCAACCCTTCCTCGTGGCCGTTGCTTATCTTCAGCATCCAGTTGCCCATCAGCGTTTCATAACCTACAGCTGAGAAACCAAATTTCCTCTCTGTCCTAATGTTCCCGATCCCGTCGCCTCACTGGCACTGCAAACAGAGGAAGGGTCCGTGAGGGCGATGACAGCTCTGGGTCAGAGTTCATCGCTAGGAGGTCCCCGGGCTTGTTGCTGCGGCGGTCTGAAGTTGTGATGGACAAGTCCTGGCACACCTCGTAGGAACATTTTCTCTTCTGGAGCGCCTCTGCTCGGACAGCCAGGGAACGGGCGCACACCGTCAGGAGCACAATGAGTGTGCCCAGAAGGAGAGACACCATTGGCCAGAGGACACAGTGCAGCAGGACGCTGGTGTCATGGGAACGTTGCCACAAGACGTCGTCGGGCCTTGAAAATCAGAAGAAAAACATGAGGACTAAACAATTTATGAAAAACAAAAATGCTAACAATGATTTTTGTTTTATAAAAACTCAATAACAGGTGTGTTTTGGTTTTTCCACCAATACAGTTCCAGTCCTAGAACCAGATCTTAAATCCCGCAGAAAACCACCAGTTTAGTTTTTCATAAATAGACCTCTGATCAGAATGTAGAAACAGGAGATAAACCAACTGGTTTGTCTAGGTAGCCGCTTTCCAGGGGACCTTCAGCCATTACCTGGGATTTTTAAAGCCTGCCGAACATTTCAACACAATTTTACCGGAGTAATTTAAATTTCCCGGCTCCACATTTTCCCAGATAAAAGATCCTGGTCTGGGAGTAGGACTATCAGATTAACCCGGGATTGAGGGGCGAACTTATGTGCTGAGCAACGATGACTGGTGGACCCTTTCTTGCAGTGTTCTGACTTCCGCTCACCCGCTATATTTAAGAGCTTGTTGTTTTCTACCTAATATGAGATTTATATTCAAGCGTACTTTTTGTGATCGAGATTGGACCGAAGGAAGAAGAAATACAACAAGTGGACGGACGATGAGGCTAGGCTCTTTCTAGTGTAAACAGAAAGCACACCAATTATCCAGGGTTCCTTTTACCCGGATAAAAACAAATCCCAGGTATTTAAGGCCCAGGACCTTCGGTGGAAAAGGGCTCATGTTGTATTTTTGAACCAGCTAATTTCCAGCTCTACTACCAACACAGGTTTACTACTTTAACTTAAGTATCTTTCAGGTAATTTTCAGTATTTCAAGTTTCATTAAGCAGAAGCGGTACCTTCATTTCTCAGACATAAAGGGAACCGAGAACCTTTGGTTCTGTATCATTAAGCCCCACAGGACAACTTTGAGATATCTTAGTGAAACAATCTAATGAGCAGAGGTAAAGCTAATTAATATAATGGAAGCATGTAATGCAAGCAGCAGGCATCACCTCAACTGGCTACCAGGGTAATGATTCATGCCTCTGAGGTCAGAAATATTAATAATGTTCTCCTTTCACAGTAACTGCATTTAGTTATTGTTCAGAAATATTTCAGAGATTCTCACCCCTGCAAGAAACATGTTTTAACTCCTTCTTGCACAGAGAAAAGGTCCATAAATGTCCAACTTTCCAGCTGCATGCATTTCTGTAACCAACATAGAAGCAGCTCCTCCAGGTTACTGTGCAGCAGCCGGTAGACACAAATCAGCTACAAAAAGGATGGTTTTAAACTGAGATGGAACCTCTCTGTTGAGAGTAAAAACTAAAACAATCAACTCTTGATGCTCATTTTAAATGTGAATTCAGACCAAAGCTCAGCACAGCTGCTGTGTCGGTACGGGGAAACTTTGTTGGTATTAATTTATACATTTTAGCAGTTTAGAAGCAGTCACTAATGAATGACTTAGTTAGTCTAATGCAATCGATTCCTGAGATGTTAACAAGTCATTTTTTCTCAAGTCCAAGTCTCAAACGACTGAAATAAACATTTTCTCATCAAATCCCCAACATTTAGGTCACCTCGTAGATTAGCAATCCAAACCTGGACTGTTTGCCCTCAGGCCTAAATTATTAAATTAACATTTGATAATTATTTTAAATCTAATTCTATTTATTAACAGTTATCTTTTAATCTTTTAACATTTAATTTACCATACAAAAATCTGCTGAAGGCTGATTTATATTATTTTAAAAATTGATCAAATATAATATTTACACCGTGATAAATATAAACAGGCTTTTATGCTGTAAGAAAAATAAAAGAAAGAGATTAAAACCTATAAATGTGGAATTTCAGCTTTTCGGTCTTTGTAATGACTGAGTTAACAGCTGTTTCTCCCTGTCTTCATATTGTCCTCTCCTTCCTCTAATTCTGGTTTGGATGGTTTTCTTCTCCCTCTGAGCTGCAGAAGTTTTAATAATATTAGGAAATTATTTACTAAATGTGCATTTAAAACCTTTGCTCTCTATTCTAAATAATAAAGATGTTCAAATTTAAGGTATAGATTACAACATAATGAACGAAACACACTGTCAGAAGTAAATACATGAGTAAAAGGAACAGGAAGTGCTTTCATTTTGTTATTTCCAGCAGGAAGTGTCCTTGTAATGTAGCAGCTAGCTTAGCAGCGAGAGAAGGTCGGAGGTCAGTTATGTTTATTTTGTTCCTAAATGATCCAAAGTGATTTAATTCAGAGTTCAGTTGGAGAGACGTTCATGTGGTCATTATTATGAAGCTACAGCTAACATGAACAGGTTGTTATGAGCCATTTACATCCCATAATAATCCACCAACATCACTGGATAATAATGAAGCTCATCCCTTCACAGTAAAACATGCAGCAGCTGCAGTCTGGAGCTCACAGACCGGCTTCCTTTCACTCTTCATTGCAGGAGATAAAAACTGGTACCAAGACTCAAGTCTCAGACCACGAGTCCAAGTCAAGTCTCAAGTCAAGTCTATGGTCTTTCATTTTTGTGACTTAGGTGTGACTTGAGTTGGACTCCCGAACACGGGCAGCTGTCTGGGAACACTTTAGATTAAAACTCTTTAAAACAGCAAAGAAGTGGTTCAGAAAGATCAGCTGTAGTGAAGCTAAAGCTACAGCCTGTGCTATAATGTTATGAAGTCAGACAATGTTAATGCCAACATGTTGTCAGCCACAAACTGTAAAATATTTCTGTCTCCCATCTCAGGCTTAGTTGAGTTTCAAATGCAAAAATAGTTGCCTGCTTTTAAATCTTCTAGAAGTCTAACAGAAGATTTAAAGAAAGTTTTCTTTTCATGTATTTTATGCGTTTCATTACATTTCAACTCAGAATGCAGCCCACAATCAGCCAAAATGATAAATATTTGGAATATAACGCTCACATCCCTTCTAGAAACACACAAACCCAGGTGTGATTTTTTTCAAATCTTTAAATAAAACGCTGTGGAGTGCTCTAGTTTTCCTTCTAAATGACCGAAGAGCTGATATGCAGCATCAACAAGCTCCCGCTGGGCCCTCATTTACCAAGCAGAGTCCTCACCCTGCTGCAGAGACAAAAATAAAAGCAGCAGAGGTCACAGGTAAGCATGGGTTGAATAATAGCAGGATAAAGCTGACACACCAAAGCAGCTCTTCATTTTTTCTTTGTCTCATTAGTTTGTGGTTGCAGGCTTAAAAAGGCTTTGTTAGAATAAAGCAGAGAAAACCCAGAAACCTGAGAAAAAATGTGAAACATGACATGTTCATGATCTCACCTATTTGTTAACTATTTTCTGATATATAGACATGGTTGAAATAGAGAGATGCTGATATACAAATACGGGAACATGCACCAGCAGCACATTAATAAGCTTAATTTCTTCTCTTAATTTCTTCTTTAGGCTCTAAAACAGGTTTATACTCTGGTGTTAAAGCAACACCACCTGACTAGAAAACAGTCAGGTTGTTTTGGGTATGTCTCTACCAGCTTTATACATCTATAGACCGAAGACTCGGATCTCAGGTCTCAGGTTTAGGACACAAGTCTAAGTTGAGTCTGAAGTCTTTTATTTTTTGCGACCTAATTGCCGAGTCTCAAACTCAACTTGTCATCTCTATCTCGAGACAAAAGAAACATGAAATAGCGGTCAAAGTTTTTTCCGCAGGGTCACAAATCCCAGCTAGTCATTTAGAAAGTGGATAAGCTTCAATCAGAAACAGTACCTCCCTTAAAGCCGGGCATCTGTACTCTCCAGTGGTAAGATCAATCTGTCAGTGAGGGACATTTCACACCCTCACACGTCCTCCTGTTTCCAATTTGTCCGTCTCGCACCTGGAAGTAGACACGCGTGTGTGTTTGTGTCTCACCTCCTCTGCTGGTTGAAGAAGCAGGTGAAAGACTGGCTGCTGACCTCTTTGGTGAAGTAATCCTCCCACAACAGAACGTTGTCTCTGTTCTTCTGGTTGTCCCTCTCACAGGGGGGGACGTAGGAGCACTGAGGGACACAGATTAAACTTTTCAATAATTAATTATTATTACTTCTAAGCGAATAAACATTTATGGATCTGTGATTTACTGTTTATCTGATCCAGACACCTCTTTTAAGAGGTGTCACTGATTACCCAGCAGGAGGCGCAGTAATGAGGTCAAAAACAAGCTGAAAAGTTGAATACTGATTGGCTCAGAGAAATCTGTCGATGTCATCCTTCACCGTTTTACTTTCAGTCGCTGAACACAACTTTACTTTCCGCCCATTTCATAGCAGGAGGCTGATTGGTGCCTGGCTGGAGGAGCAAGACGTTGCTATGGTGATGGTGTGATTGGTGGAGAGAGGAAGAGGAGGGGAGTCATTTAAAGCCCAGGTTTGTAGCTCAGTAAATGTTTTCTGTATCTGCAGTTCATTTGGATTCAGGTCTGGACTTTGACTAAGCCATTGCAACACTGTAAATCTTTTTCAGCCAGTCTGCTGTAGATTTGCTGCTGTGTTTGGGATCATTGTTCTGTTGGTGACCCAGTTTGGGCCAGGCTTCAGCTGCTAGCCAGATAACCTCACGTTTGACTCTAGAATGCATCGGTCTACAGAGATCATGGTCAAGTCAAAGACTGTAAGGTGCCCAGGTCCTGTAGCTCCAATCATCTCCCCTCCACCATCATGTTTGACAGTTGGCATGATTTCTTTATGCTGTTTTGATCTGTTTAGTTGTCTCTAATTGTCCTGTAAAGAACCTTAACATCTTACATGTTAACTGAGACTTGCAGGGTCTGGAATGGAGCTCCAGGGTTTGTTGTAATTTCTCTGACCATTTGCTGCT
This sequence comes from Crenichthys baileyi, assembly GCA_036173005.1. Lineage (NCBI taxonomy): Eukaryota > Metazoa > Chordata > Actinopteri > Cyprinodontiformes > Goodeidae > Crenichthys > Crenichthys baileyi. Next base: position 245,040 of record JAHHUM010002409.1, read on the forward strand.
CTGACCTTGAGGTGACCTTGAGGTGCTTGGATGACCACTCCTAGGATGCTGATCAGCTGACTTAAATGTTTCTCACTTGGAAATAAGCTTCCTCTCAGTAGAAAGATGGACTTAAAACTGTTTGAAAATGACCCTATTAATCTTCTCAGATTAATGGGCAGTAACAGTTGCTTCTCTTAGGCCAGGGGTGTCCAAACTCGGTCCTTGACAGCTGGTTTCTGCAAGTTTTAGATGTTTCCCTGCTTCAGCACACCTGATTTCCATCTATGGCTGATTAACAGGCTTTTTGCTGAACTGCAATCATTTGAATCAGGTCTGTTAAAGCAGGGACACATCTAAAACATGCAGGACACCGGCCCTCGAGGACCGACCTCGGACACCCCTGTCTTATGGGCTAAAATAAAACCAGGACAAAACTGAAAAAAACCCCAAAAGAAATCGGACCAAATTGTGAATAACCTTTCTAATCATCTCCAAATAAAAATGCAGGACTTGAATTCCTTTATTTTACTTTTTCTGTTTTTTAGACTCTATGATTAAAAAAGGGCCACTTGTTAATTTTAATAGATAAGTTGCTGCAGAAACTTGCATTTGTCCATAAAATATTAAACTATTCCTGCTAGAGGAGCACCTTAAGTGGAAACACTTATTTAACTTTAGATTTATTAAATCCTACATTGTCTCTAAATGCACGAGTGAGTCCCTACTTTCAATATGAAGATCCTGAAGTGACGGCAGCACGTTAGAGAGGAATTTAAATGAGCTGCTGTTTTCATGCTGCCACTACAGTCTGATCGGGGTGTGAAGCTGCAGCCGCTCACTTCACAAAGCCCTCCTCGTGACGGCACACACACTCCACATTGATCTAATTTCGGCTGCTTATTACAGACAGGAATGCGCTTGTCTGCCATTGTAACCTCGGCCCATTGGCATGGCAACCACAATCATATGGTTGTGTGGCCCAGCCGCTGATGTCACGGGGTGAGGTGCTTGTGATTGGCCAGCAGAATTCGTAAGGCAACATTTACCTGAATCGGAGAGAAGCAACGAGCAGTGAGACGGAAAAACAGAGCAGATCGGATCATCCAGAGGAGCCGAGCAACAATCTCACACCCGGAGAGTCACAGGTTATTGCCACGTCTCTCTGAAGTAGCAGCCATGTCCTCACTTTTAAAGATATGGCAGATTTTGTTACCATAAATTTATTGGCAGATGTTCCCAACTGGCAGAGCCTTGTTTATTTAGTCACAGCAACAGGAGAGGCAAAGAAATTCCACCTTAAGTGGAACTTAACTACTGTGTTCTGCCTCCTTTTAGCAGTGTGGAACAGCAGAACCGGAGAAGAGTTAATAATGCATAACGCTACTTCACAAAGCATCTGAATAGTGATTGTAAAACATGGAGGAACCTCAGATGCATCATTAAATCAGAGTTTTAATTTGATCAATGAAGTATTAAAACATAAAAATGCTCTTTAAGCCGAGGGTTCAGTTGGACTTTGGAGAAAGTTTCAGCGTAACTTTATTTTAGACTGAGCAAAAGATCTAAATGGTAACATCCCTTCATCATCTTCTGCTAACAGGTCCAGAGGGAAACCCAGAAACACTGTCCAGCTCATCCTGGAGCAATTCCACAACAACAATGGATGTAGAGTCCCTCCAGCATGTTCTGGTTCTGGCCTGGGGTCTCCATTCAGTGAGAAATGCCCAGAGAACCCCTAACCTCAGCTACATCTTCTGATGTGGAGGAACAGTGGTTCTACGAGTCATTCTCTTCTCCCCATCGAGCTCCTTCCAGAGCATCCTAATGCCTCGCTAGGACAGAATAAGATAAATATTTTTCCAGTGTATTCTGGGTTTGCAGCAGAGTCTCCATCTGGAGGAACAAGCCCAGAAAACCTCCAAGGAATACCTGAACAACATCAAATGATTCCTTTCAAATGTGGAAGAGCAGCAGTTTCACACCAAGCTCCTCACAGATGCCCAGTCAGAAGTATAGGTACAGTAGGAGTACATTACAGTCCCTGAAGGTAAATCTGTAGATTTGTACCTTCTAATGAGGAGTATTTATACTATTAAGGACCAAAAATGTTACTTTTACAGTATTTTTCCAAACTGTCCAACATTAAAAATGATGAGACATTAATATGACAACAGACACCGAAAACAATTAACTGGGAGCGCGACAGCATCCATCATGTCCCATCAGGCTGACGGCACAAACAGTGATCACCCTGATCGGATCAGTCAAGGAGAGAAGCTCTGTGATTTTGCTGAAATTACAGACTTTGAGCAGCAGACATAGAAACCAGATATTAGGCCAAAGCACAAGTAGCTGAGGAGCAGCAGCTCTACTTCAAGCTTTTTACAGATAATGGACCTTCTCACCTTATCTGTAAGAATGAGTGGACAGGCTCTCAGAGTCATAATCCATGACTCATGACAATATAGGGCTGGAATGTGCACTGAGCAGTAAATTCACCTTGAGATGAAATGAAATGACCTGGCTGACTACAAAGAGACCTAAAAAACCCACATGATTCAAGGGAATAAAGCCTAAAAATTTCCTAAAGAGACACAAACCGCCAAAGACAAAGAAATCCCAACAAAATGCACACAAATATAGGTACATTACATACAGGGGTTGGAGAATGAAACTGAAACACCTGTCATTTTAGTGTGGGAGGTTTCATGGCTAAATTGGACCAGCCTGGTAGCCAGTCTTCATTGATTGCACATTGCACCAGTAAGAGCAGAGTGTGAAGGTTCAATTAGCAGGGTAAGAGCACAGTTTTGCTCAAAATATTGAAATGCACACAACATTAAGGGTGACATACCAGAGTTCAAAAGAGGACAAATTGTTGGTGCACGTCTTGCTGGTGCATCTGTGACCAAGACAGCAAGTCTTTGTGATGTATCAAGAGCCACGGTATCCAGGGTAATGTCAGCATACCACCAAGAAGGACGAACCACATCCAACAGGATTAAATGTGGACGCAAGAGGAAGCTGTCTGAAAAGGATGTTCGGGTGCTAACCCGGATTGTATCCAAAAAACATAAAACCACGGCTGCCCCAATCACGGCAGAATTAAATGTGCACCTCAACTCTCCTGTTTCCACCAGAACTGTCCGTCGGGAGCTCCACAGTGTCAATATACACGGCCGGGCTGCTATAGCCAAACCTTTGGTCACTCATGCCAATGCCAAACGTCGGTTTCAATGGTGCAAGGAGCGCAAATCTTGGGCTGTGGACAATGTGAAACATGTATTGTTCTCTGATGAGTCCACCTTTACTGTTTTCCCCACATCCGGGAGAGTTACAGTGTGGAGAAGCCCCAAAGAAGCGTACCACTCAGACTGTTGCATGCCCAGACTGAAGCATGGGGGTGGATCAGTGATGGTTTGGGCTGCCATATCATGGCATTCCCTTGGCCCAATACTTGTGCTAGATGGGCGCGTCACTGCCAAGGACTACCGAACCATTCTTGAGGACCATGTGCATCCAATGGTTCAAACATTGTATCCTGAAGGCGGTGCCGTCTATCAGGATGACAATGCACCAATACACACAGCAAGACTGGTGAAAGATTGGTTTGATGAACATGAAAGTGAAGTTGAACATCTCCCATGGCCTGCACAGTCACCAGATCTAAATATTATTGAGCCACTTTGGGGTGTTTTGGAGGAGCGAGTCAGGAAACGTTTTCCTCCACCAGTATCACGTAGTGACCTGGCCACTATCCTGCAAGAAGAATGGCTTAAAATCCCTCTGACCACTGTGCAGGACTTGTATATGTCATTCCCAAGACGAATTGACGCTGTATTGGCCGCAAAAGGAGGCCCTACACCATACTAATAAATTATTGTGGCCTAAAACCAGCTGTTTCAGTTTCATTGTCCAACCCCTGTAGGTCATAAAACAGAAAATAACCACAAATACCCTAAAATGAGAACAGAATAAATATAAATGGGTTTAAAAGGTTACAAAGCAGCGGTAAATGATTGATGAAGTGCGACCAATAATTACAATTTTCCTACTTTCTAAAAGCTAACAGCAGAAAGTCTCCAGCAGGAAAAAGTGCTGACGTTATGGAACCACAGTGTTTGTTTTGTGATGATTTTAAACAGATAATCAGGATCTGTGTGAGGCTTTCTGTTGTCACTGAGCTGCTCGCTGCGTTCGTGTCTGACTCGACAAAACGGATTAACAAGGAGTCTACCTGTCTAAATAAATGGGGCAATGATGACTCAGCAGAAAAGCTCTGAGCAGCTTTGCTGCATCATGATAACTTCTGCATTCATTGTCAAGCGGTAAAATCCTTAATCTGACACAATTACTGGGAGGCTTTAATGCTTCATGTTTTAGTTTCTTAGAGACAGCAAAAACAAACCTTAAACCAAGTCTCAATTCAAGGCATACAAGTCCCAAATTAAGTTCCATGTCAAATCCCAAACTGAGTGCAGATTTAAGATATTTCAAATTCCGAGTCAAGTCGAAACCTTAAGACGTGCAAAGCCCAAAAAAATTCTAATTCGAGTCACCAAATCAAGATGTGGAAGTCCTGCATAAAGTCCCTAGTGAAGTCCTAAGTCAAGTCCCATGTCAAGACATGCAAGTTCTCAGGCCTAGTCCCAAATCAAGTTGACAAATTCCAAGTGAAATCCCAAACAGTCCAATTTCAAGATATTCCAAGTTCAGAGTCAAGTGCCAAGTCAAGTTTAAAGTCAAGATCACAGAGTTCCGAGTCGATTCCAAAGTCAAGACATGCAAGACCCAAGTAGAGTCCCTGGTCAAGCCCTAATCAAGTGTAAAACCAAAACTGAGTCCAAAGCAAAGATGTAAAAGTTCTGAGTAAGGTCCAATCCCAAACTTAAACTGACCAAATATGTAGTTTAACAGATAACTCATAGTTTCCAAAAATGATTAATGTGACTTAACAACAAAGCTGAAGAAACTGAATTTATTAAATGTACCCCCAAAGAACCCCCCCATCTATCCCTTCTGGATTTAAGTACTTTTATTTTCTTCACTGCACCTGAACCTCACCTTAAAGTTCTTGATGATCCAGAAAACTGTTTTTCATGTTGCAGTTTTTTCATTGGATTTCTGCCAGAGCAAAAATAAAATAAAAACAGTTTTTGGTTATAAAATAAAAGTTTGACCTTACTTTCTTCGCAACAAATTAATCTATATCTGCAAGATGAAACATTTTTGTGTCACCATCAAACTTCTGTCTATATTTTCTTGCAGAAAAACTCTAATATAAAATAATCTAAAGATATATTTAAACTCTAGCAAAATTTGTAACCAAAAGGGTTAAAAAATGCTGGAATATGAAGCTTTGAAATAAATATAACAATGTAAGACAAAACTAGCATTTATGCTCAGTTTTGGTCAAGATACTTTATTAGTTCCTTTTTATTATTATATATTTTACACAATGTACAATAGATTTTCTGATATATTGTCATTTTATGATCGATTTGCAGCTAAATTATAATAATGGTGAAAACCTGAGACTCTGAAGATAAATGAATACAGTCTATGTTTGTGTGTGTGCACCGTTGCCCTCTGGTTACCCACAACTCTCATCATTTACATTTATAACTTAATTAAGTCATAAACAAGGAAATTACTGGACCAGTAATTGGCTGAATGAAGCACCCACCTGCCCCATCTCCTCTCCTGCTTCCTCCGTCTCCTTTCTGTCACATCATGTTCGTGGCGCCATCTCATTATTGAGACGACACACGAGCGTTTTTAGGCCCAGAGCTGGAGATTTAGTGCTTATTCGCTCTTCAAATGAATGAAACCGAAGGAGGCGAGTCTCTAATTGATCCGATTCACATGAAGGACAGACGTCTGCAGCTGCTTCTGTCTACAATCTCAATAAATCAACTGATTTGGTCACTGATCAACATCTCCTCATCCTCATTGATTCCTAATTATCACGCAAGGATTTTGGAAGTTAAAGTGTTGTCCTGAACCGGGTCATGAGTGCTACAGGTTATAATCAGTCTAACTGAATAAGAGACACTCTAGTTTTTTTCTAAATAAAAAAGTAAAATCCAAATTGATTTAGTTACCGTTAAACAATAAAATCATACGTCATAACTGCCATATTGTTCTCTTTTGGTCCCTGTATACCCATGAAAATTTTACCCTGTCTGTTGGTATCCACTTGGTTTCAGCTAAATATCACATATTTGGTTAATGTTGCGACTTTTTATTGGTTCACCCGATGAAATTGGAACAGAGTCCTGTGATGGGCTCCTGGTAACAAAGAGCCTACATTTCCATCTCGAAGTTGCTTTCTAATCAAAGTTAGGCTGTTATTTTAACAGTTATTTGTATAATTGTTATTTGGCTAAAAATTATGTTTCTAAATTTCACCACCACTTGGCATTGCTTGTGTGGTAACAAATACTCTAACTAGGTAACTCAAAGTTACACGAAAACAGATTCATTAAATATTTTTCTTCAACAAAGTGTAAGATCCACCTAGAGATAAATTTAAGACATTGCTTCAAAATTTAGGCAAGATGTCTTTATGTCTGGTATTAAAACCGGAACATTCGGAACAAACCAGTTTAATAAGAGATCACCACTACGAAACGACAAAAAATAAAGCCAAACCAATGCAAATAATATGGTTCTACTCACTGGATTATGTCATTTTAAAAAAGAAAACCCATCCTTACATCTTCATAGATTTGTAAATGGTGATTTTTTTTTTTTAAACACTTCATGCTAACCGTCTTTTCAAGAAACTTTCTTGCCAGCTTAGACACTCTTCTCCAGTGGTCCAAGGTGACATTGGCGGCAGGGTCACTCGACCTCTAGCCTCTTGAATAAACTGGTTCAGACACACAGACACAGAGACGCACCACTCTTCAAGCTGCCGTTCATAAAACACCAATCAATCCAGTGATGTCTCTACAGGAAAAACTAATCCCAAAGAAACTACCATTGGCTTAAATTCAGTGATCTGTTTTGTCTATGAGACAATCACTACAACCCATGCAATGTGTTAACAACGAGAAACGATGTTCACCAAACATGCCCCGTGCTCAGGTGATCTCTGCTGTGTTTTCTCCTTAAATGTCATTGCTACATCACACTTTTGGGCTGCAAAGCTAGCTAACCTATTCAGACGTTGACCATGACAGGGCTGCGACTATGTCTCCTGCTGGCTAAGAAGCCTTTCAGAAGATTGTCTCATACCTGAAGAGCAGCAGGATAGAGCCTTTGTTTTTGCAAGCATATGCATGGTTGAATGTGAACACAGAGGTAATAATCATTGTGAAATGTAATGTAGATTTCTAAAAATGGCTAAAAAGCAACACTTATAATGCCAAACCGTGTTGTTGTAGCTGTCTTTTCGGAATGCCTTTCCTCTGTACACTTTGCTTCTTTAAAAATATAAATGCTGTTGATGCTGTATACCTCAACAGAAGTATAAAATTCTAAGGGGTGTTCTTCACATCAGATTTCTCTTGAGAGACAGGGTGCAAGAAGGAATAACTGAGGCTTCAGTCATGTCAGCAAACACTCAGCCAGAGGGCATTTAAGGACCAACTTGAATTGTTTGGAGAAAGAGGCTGCTGTTATCCCACTGAGCTTTTGATGGTTCTGCATAGTTTATGTCCTTACCTCTAAAACACATCTTGTGCTACTATTGATCACCCTCATAATAATCAACCTCAGGAAAGAGTGCATGACATACCAGACCTGGATGACACTCCTCCAAGAGAAATTAAGCCTTTCCACTTGTACAAACCAGAAACATGCCCTAAATACAGAGTTGCTCTGAAGTGTAACTTAATGACACGATGTCTGGATAAACTGTGAGTTCTAACAAGCTCCACATACACCTGTGTTGACCAGGTAGAGTCTCATTGAGCTTAGTTTACAAAGACAATGATGGCGGAGCTCTGTTATGTACCATTTCTACACTGAGGATGTTTCCATCAGTTTCAAAAAATGAAAACACCAGTTATTTGGTAATCTTAAAGAATGGCCAGTGATACAAAGGTTTTTCTGGGAGTATAAATAACTTTTATAGATAGATCTTAAAGTAGTGAGTAGGTGTCAATTGCGGCTCCCAGTAACTGTGCTGTCATCATTTACTGGTTCTACAATGCCAGTTTTATTTAGAGAATAGCAAATACTAGCAGGGTATGACAGGTTAAAGAAGGGTTTCGTCTGATCAGTCATTTGTAACCAACTGAGGCTTGGTCCTCAGGTCTTTTTACAGGACGGTTCTGTAATATGGGTGTAAAACCAGGTCCATCATGAAGCCTCTTCACCCTTTTATAGGATATCCAGGACAGTCTACGTATTTCAGCAGGGTTTATTTTTTAAAATAATGCTGGTTTCTAGAACCCAGTAAGAGACAACAGCACAGTTTCTTATAATGGAGCACAGCAGGCTCTGACTCCCACTTCACACTTCCTCACCAACTTGGCTCTTAGATGGGCCACTTGAGTGGCTCAAAGGCGGGTAACAGTTGTGGCTGGTTGAAAGCAAAATCTAAAAAAACAAAAAAAACTGTCCTTCAATTTATCATCATGACATCAGCTAAAAGCAGCAGGTTTCCAGCCGTCATCACCAAAGGCAACCAGGCTGACTGAAATTCTCCTGATGTCCATTCAGAAGAAAGAATATCAGATTTGAACCTATGCAGAGAGCAGCAGCAGAAGAAGCTATGTGCAACAAATAAAATCTCTCTGAGAAATGAGCTCTGAAATTATGTGGAGTAATCCTTGATGCACAGCCAACATCTGCGTGTGTGGAGGTATTACTGATCACTGGTGAAGCCAAAGCAGCTTTAGTTGGATGGAAAGACATCAGGGGAGGATGTACACACAGAGTGGGACCTTTTGGAACATGTGAAGGCAGAAAAACACTCTGGGAAAACAATGCTGTCAGAGCAAACGTGCTGAACATAAACACTGTTAAATCAAGTTCAGGGTTAATGGAGTCTGCAGTGCAAAGCACCAGGATTTGGTGAAAAATGTGAGTTATTATGTTTTATGAGCAGCCAGAGGAACATTATGAACTCCAACCAGGGTTTACAGACTTATCAGCTATTGACTTCCCAACACCTGGAAGGTGATCTTCTTCCTTTATTCATCAGTTGTTGAACATTTTCTAATCAGAAAGGAAACCTGGATTCATCTTGACTACTTTGAGAGCAGCAAATGGTCTGATCACACACACACACACCACCACACACACACACACACACACACACACACACACCACACACACACACACACACACTCTTGTTTTGCTATATGTAGTAGGACCATGTGTTGACTCCCATTGACTTCCATTGATTTTCAGTTATTTTCAACCCTTTCTATGCCCTAACCCTGACAATAACCCTAAACCTAACCATTACCAGTGCATGCCTAACCCTAACCTTAACCTAAACTCAATTCACACCTTAGTCCTAAATCTAACCGTTAGCAAAATAGGTCGTGAGGACCAGCAAAATGTCCTCACTTTGGTACCAACGGTCCTCAATTTGATGGTGAAATGGGGAAAATGGTTCTCACTGTGATGCCAAGACACGCACACAGCCATATTTCTTTCTTTGAGGTCAGGAGTTCATTTCATTTTTGCTCCTACAGAAATGAACTGTGGAGACAAAATCTAGAAGGAAAAGTAAAAATGATCTGAGTTCTTATGTCTGAGTCAGTGGATTCATCAAGGTTTGGACCTCATGAGGAAATTATTATGGCTCGACTTTGGGACCGAATAGTTTTACCTTTAAGGTTCTGAGTCAGGTTGAAATGGCTGTTTAATGAAGGCTTTCTCAAAAAGGAAAGCACCCTGAGTTAAGCGTATATCCAGCCCTTCTTAAATAGAAAATGATGAAGTGCCGTTTCTCATCAGATTACCACGCAGACCTGCAGCTCTAATTAAAATGTGACAAAAGCTTCAAACCTGAGTGTGTGCTGATGCATTACCATGCAAATTAGAGCCCTCTGATCAGTGGATTCACAAAGTGGGAAGTCAGGTTTTACGTCCTGAAATCCAAACAAAATGGCGTGGTGTGGGAATGAAAAAAACTAGCTGCAGGGCATTTAACTTAAAGATTTATTGTTCTGTCAGACTAGCTATATTTAATTTAAAATCCCTCTTACATTCCAGGAAAGGTCCACTGAGGATACCAATGGACCAAACGGGCCAAACAGGTTTCCTATCAGGTTGAGGTCAGGACTGTGTTGGAACAGGAAGGGGCCATCCCAAAAATATTAACATATCCTCATGTGTGAAATAGAGCCCCACACCATGATCCTCGCTCCACCAAACTTCACACTTGATACAGTCCTCATGGTAACTGCCAAACCCATCCTCATCTCTTGGATAATCAGACAGAAAGACATGATTATTCACTTCAGAGAACATTTCTGTACAGCTCTAGAGTCCAGTCTCGTCATGCTTTTAGCCGTCAGAAATCACCAAGTGCAGCTGATGTATGGTTTGCTTGCAGCGGCTCGATTATGGAAAACCCATTCCATAGAGCTCCCTACAATTGTTCTAGAGCTCATCTGAAGACCACATCAAGTTTGGAGGTGTCTAGTTCCTGTCTCTGCAGTAGGCTGGTGACCTCTTTGCATTCTGAATAATTAGTAGTGTTAAAGGAAATGTCACAACAGGAGATACTAGGCAACGACATAATGCATTTTAAAAAAACTTTAATTCAGACAAAACATGATAAAAGATCGAGAACTAGTTCTAAATATTTAGGTGGTGAACTGTGAACATGAATCAGATCATTTTAACCTGGCTGAACCGATTGGTTCATTTTATGGATGCTTACTGATCCATCTCTTGGTCTTGTTTCTTCAACCATCTTTGCCTCAAATAAACAAAGACAGCCGATCTGTGAGAGCTCCATGCTGATGTAGATCTTAATGTCATGTCAGTCATCTAGTCTGCGGGTGGCTCCATTAACTAACCGCCCCCTGTAGACACAACACCAATTAACTCAGAGAACGCCCCTCTTCATCTGGCTTCTCAGTCAGCTGTTTTACATCCACAAAGTCCACTTTAGACGAGTCTGCAATTATTGCTGCCTGTATGTCTGCTGGTGAAAGGTCACAGAGCTCAGGAGGGGTTAAAGGTAAATTAAATGTTCTGTATTACCTGGGTTTCTATGCTGTCAGTCAGTTAGAGCAGCTAGGATTACGGGCCTCATCAGAACCTTTTTATGTAAAAATAGGTGCTGGTTGTCTCCAGCTAAAGGAGAACTGTTGGTGATGAACAGTAGTTCACTGAGTTTACAGTCACTTCTGATGTTAAAGGACTGGGAACTTCATGCTTTAATTAGTGGACAATTGTTATTTGAACGTCTAATTAGTGCTCTGCCTAATCACTCATTTGTTGGATTACTGGACTGAATACTGCAACTGGTTTATTGTTTCCAGATGAACACACTGAGTAGCAATCCATTTAAAGCAGATTCAAACATTATTATTAAGGTATTATTTACTGTAATTTAATTTCACGGGTTTATTTCTGATGCGGGATCATAAGCTTTTTTTAAAAATGGGGAAAAAATGACAATAAATAGTCATGCAGCTTCAGTAGAGCCCTTCTATATGAACTCTATGTTCATTGGAACAGTTTTTCTGCTAATTATTGTTTCATATTTCACGAATTGTGTTAATGCAGCTGTTTGTGTTTCTGCTTACTATACTGTGTGACTGGTTGGGGATGAATAGAGCTTAGTCCCAGAGGGGAACCCAGTGGTTATGATGATGTTTCCAGTGTGATTCAGGCCTCCAGGTGGGTGGAGCAATGAAGGTTTCCTTTTTTAACGCAGCGTGGCATCCATCTTTTCCAGTTTCAAACCTCTCTCTCTGCGAGGTATTAAAGGATTCCTGAATGAAGCGTGACTCCCCTCCCTCTCTCCCCGTCTCCACATTATCGGTCTCCATGGTGACTGAGCGCCACAGATGAAGCGCCGTCTCCCCCCTCTATATTTACTCTGTTGCTGTAGTGACAGCCCAGCCATGCACCGAGGTGGAAGAGGAGTTCTGAGTTGATGTAGTGCCGTTTTATTGTATCGGCCTAAAACTCACCGATGGCCTGAGATGCTTGAACATCTCAGCTGTTTCACTGTTCTGATTCCTGGAGGTTTTAAAGGACTCGCCACACGGATCAGGGTTTTCCTGCTTCCCAGCGTGAATGCATCAAGTAAAGTAGAAGCCATGATTACCATGGGTTTGTTAAAGAATATGTGAACACTGGAGGCGAGTGGAAAAAACACAAAGGGTGTAAATTATTGGGAACTATTTTAAATGTTTCTGTCCTGATCGAAAAATAAAGTTCAGTATAGTTCAGAAAGTATAAATATAGAGTTATTCTGTGAGGCATTGAGATCTATTCTATGGTGGTCCTTAATTTGGAATATTTACCTTTAAGAAACCGTCTCCCTGTTGCTGTAGTAACTACTGTCCAAAAGTGTTGGTATCCAACCCCACTTCGCTCACAGTGAAACAGTGCAACGGTCGTGTTTACCTTTGGATTGAGGACCAGCTGCTGTTCGTCGAAGTGGAGCAGCGCCACAGAGTTGGACTCGGAGTTGTTGACAAAGATCTGTAGGCAAGGATACAGCGACGTTCCCTTACAGTCTGCTCCGCATGTAAAAATGCATTCAAACATCTCCTCGGGACGCAACACAGACACCACCTGAAAAAGAAGATGGACAATCAGCAGAAGCACCCAAAATGTTCCTCCTATCCCCAAAAACAAAGAGTTGACTGTTTTTTTGCATCTTTTGCTGCAGCAAATCTCTCAAAAAAATAAAATAATGTAAAATAAAATTTTTAAAGGTTTTTCAATTTTGCTTACTTTACTTACTTTAATTTTTCAAGTGGCAAGTCAAAAATGAGTCTCCCTCATCAGAAAATATTTTGGTGCTGCAGCACTCCCACCATATTTATAGCTACTGAACAACTTTTTCCTGGTATTTTGACAATTTATCTATTTAAGGAACAAACGTTCAATGATACATGACTGATTTAATTAAAAGGAAAAACATTTGGTCTCTGTTAAAGAATTATTATTTATGACTTTAAGATGGAGCCTGGCAATGAAACTATTTAAATAATTTATTGAGATATCAATATAAACACTAAAGATAAGTCATCAGCTGAAATGAGATAATGTATTAAACAGTTCTGTGCATCACTGCTAGTTGAAAAAGTTGCTAGTTTAATCCATAAAGTCCTGCAAGTTTGGGGGGAATTCAGGGTCTAGCTTGTCATAATTACTGAAAATAAATCAAATTAGCCAATTTTAATGTTTTATAACTTATCTCAATTTGTTCTTTAAATTTGTACTGAAACAAGCAATTTTAAACTGTATCCTGTGAATACAGAAAAAAATACTGCATACTTTCCCCAGAACTTACAAGTCAACTTCAGTCAGTTAGATGTTCCAAGTCACCTAATAATGCCACCCTCAGGCAGAAAGTAATCTGTAAGTACTGGGAGTGTACCCTGTAATATCCAGAAAGCAACCTGGGTTTGGTAAAGAAACTTGCAAATCCAGCTTGGTTGGGTTTGGACATCATTCCCATATCTGCGACACAAACAAGCGTCCTTTGTTACTGGTGACATTAACCACTGGACTTTGACACAGCAATTAACCTTCTATAGTGTTCATCGAGGAATCAATACAGGGCAGCCGATAAGTCCAACACCGAACTCAAGGACATCATTTTTCTCTCTAAAAAGAAGAATTACCTTTTGTCATGGTTGCATGAACAGGCAAGAGTGATGATCAATTATTAGCGGTGCACAGAAAAAGTTTGTCCAAATGTGTAAAAACGTGTGTGGACTGGACCCTGATCTTGTGGAGACCACTCCTGAATCATCTGCACGTCAGTAAAGGAGTGATGACCTCTCATTACTGGTCTGAAACAACACATGGAGACTGAACCATCAATCGAATCTGATTCAATAAAAGTCTGATGTATTCACTCAATAGGTCAAGGAGCTTCAGTAAACCCAAGTATTCTGATTTATGCTTCATTAAGTCACAGATTTATTAACGACACATTGAACAAGCTGTCTGTCCCACATCACCAGAGACTGCACAATTTGGAGAAAGAAAGTAAACCTCCAAATGACGCATGAACATCACTCCAAGATAATGCAATAAGCTAACAGCATAATAAATCAGCTTGGAAGAAATTCATTATCCACAGCACACAGCATAAAGTGCAGGCAGTGGAAGCCTGTAATTTATTTCATGGATATATTCCCATAAGGCTTTGAAATGCCACAGTCTAAAGTATGTGTCTGAAGCTGGACAAATCCACTTTTTATCGACAACCAAAAAGATTAAAATAACAAAATCAGGAAAGAAAAATCTGTCTGTGGTCGATTGTTCCACTTTTAAAGAATATATTTATCTCTGTCAAAACTAAAGGTCACGTTAGTCTCCTGATACAGAGCTGACCTCTTATAAATACAGGATTTTACATTAACAGCCATCAGTGATATTGTGTTGTGAAGATGAAAAATGTGTTGGACCTTAGTGGTGCAGACAACAGAGTTTTGATTATGACTCAATGATATAAAGACTCATTCTCTTCCTTACTGTCTCAGTTAAGTCTGGATACTTTAAAGCTTAGGTCTACAGACTCTTCAGTCTTTTAACCTTTGCTCCAAGTCAAGCCTGGAGTCTTTACAACACAAGTCTAAATCAAGCCTTGAGCCTGTGAAGCTCAAGTATGAAAACATAGTTTGAATAAAGTGCAACTCGAGTCCAAGACTGAAAATCAAGTCACCATCTCTGACCTAAAGTGCTGGTGAGAAAACACAGGTAATTGTGTTCACAGTCATGGTTCAAAATCTTCCTTACAAGGAAAAAGAAACTGAAATGTTTTCCTCTAAAGAAATACTGATTCTGATGTGCAACATGGTCTGTTGTATTAAGAAGTTTATGGAATATTTCTCTGTATTCGGTCAGATTTAAAGGCTTCAAAGCAGTTTGCCAAAAATAATTAGTCTTAAGATTTTCCCGTTGACCTCTAAATGCCTCAGTGGCCTTGCACCCTTACATCTCTCTGATCTACTTCAACCTTACATTCCTTCTCAGGCACTGAGATCATCTGATCAGCTGCTTTGGTTGTCCTGAAAACTAGGTTAAAGCTAAGTGGAGATTGGGCTTTTTCAGCCATGGCTCCTAAACTCTGGAACAATCTCCCCTCCAACATCAAACAGGCTTCCACAATTTGTTTTTAAATCTCTTTTAAATGACCTTTGACCCAGTGTGAGTTGTTTTCAGCATTTTATTGCTTTGTGCTCTATGTTTATTTTTCTTCTGACGCTTTAAAATTAATTTGTTTCATTGTTTGTCTGAGTTACTGCTACCAAATGGATGGTTGTGCTCTACCAACACAGCATAATGCAAAGATTAAAAGACCTGTAAACTGTTGTATACAAATAAAAGTTTTTATGGAAACCAATACAGAAATAAATCAAGATAAAGACATAGACATGGCCCAGTATTAGATTCTGGCAATGGAATTTTCATGGATTTAAAGCAAAGCTGTAAAAATGTTACAGTTTGATTCAATAAGACTGATCAAGTAGTGTGACAGCTATACTACAGTCTAATAAAGCCATTATTATTATTTAAAGTACAAATCACAACAGTACTTACAACACTTACTAAAGTCAGCAATTACAAAGTTCATCATCCTGAAGGGTGTCGATATAGAGGAGCCGAAGTCTCTTGTCAAGGCTGACTCGGAGCTAAAGGTCATATTTGCTTAACGTCTCTTCCTTTCCGCCACTCCAAGATCAAGAGCTGTTTTCCTGTTTATAAATCCAACATGTGACACTGAAAACTCAACAACTCTTGCTGGGCTCTTGACATTTCCAACAGCGTCGTCACTTTCCACTTTTCTGCTCACTTGCGAAACAATCTGAGCGCTCCAGGATTTTCTGGAGTGAGTGATACTTTCAGGAGCAATTCAGATGCAGACGGATAATGGTTTCTACAAAACCTTACACTTAAATAGTCACATTAGTGTGACCTGTGGAACAAAGCACGAAATATCAAATATATTCGATATATTGCCCAGTCCTAGGAACTACAGCACATGTTGGGCATCATCTTTCTAGTGCTTGCCACAAGGTCATCACGGAAAGGTTCCTCCATCTTTCTTCTAGTTTGACTTGACTTTATCTACACCTTGAAATAGGAAACTGGTTCACAACAATGACTCAGTTTATTCAAAAAGTTTCCTAAAACAATCTTTAAAAATGAAAGTGTTAACTAGAAATTGCTTAAATCAAAAACGTTTATTTCAAAACAGTCATAATTGCAAAGAAAATTGCAAAAATTGCAATTTGCTAAATAAATTTGCCAAAAAAAGAGATATTTATTCCAATAGTTTGTTGTTAAAGAAACTAGCCAGTGGTGTTTTTCTTTTTAAAGTTTCTAAAAAGCAAAATTATAAGGGAGAGTCTTTTAAATGGTAAATGGACTCAGTTGATATAGCACTTCTCTAGACATGCACTGCCTTGCCCAGGGGCACATTGTCATGTGTCAGTAGACAGCTGGAACCAAATCCCTGTCGGATTGCAAGAACTGCACAACAGATAATTAAAGCTTTAAAAGCATCATTTCAGGCTAAGAAGTTGCTGTGGAGCCATTGATTCAGTGCAATTAATCAGAGCTTTTTTTGATGGATCCCTTTTTACAAATCGCAAATATATGATCAACAGACTTCGGTTGTACTGTAATATATTTAGAATTGAACTGAGTCACATATAACTGGGTATGAAACTCTATATGTGATTAAATTAAATCGATTTGAGTTAGGTTTGGACTGAATTTGATACTTTAGTGTAAATCTGTATAAATAACATTAACAGGAACAAACCCTATTAATTTATCAGAAATAAATGAGTGGAAATGGTATTAATTAATCTAATTAAAGAACCCTAATCTAAGCAGCCAGCGGGACTTTGTTCCTCCCTAGATGATTTCTGACAGCTCAGTGTTTTAGATCCTGTCAGATCAGATCAGTCAGGTCGCACTCATCATCTTCATTTTCCATCAACTTGATCAACACTCTACAACATCTGATCACTACAGCCTTCTTCATCGTTATAAACGATTAGTATTAGTTTTACGGTAATGTATTGATTGTATGTAATGAAATGAAAAGAAAAAGAAAAAAAATGCATCAACCTTTTCCGTCTAATAGCAAGTCAACCAATCACATGGCTGCGACTCAATGTCGACGGGGTGAAGACAACTTCCTGAAGTTCAAAGCGAACATCAGGACTGAGAACAAATGGGATTTAAGTGACTTTAAACATGACATGGTTGTTGGTCCAAGATGGGCTCAGTAACGATGGACAATATGAGACTAGTGAAACATTGGCTGCTTTGATGAGTCTCAAATTTACCTGGTAGGCTCAGAATTTGGCATAAAAAGTATGGGTCCACCCTGACTTGTATGAATGGTTCTGGTGGTGGTGATATAATGGTGTGGGAGATGTTTTTTGGCACACTATAAGCCTCTTAATACCACCTGAACATAGTTAGAACACAACAACCTGAGTATTGTTGCTGAGGTTTGGACCCGTGGTGCCCAGATCTAGTCCTGGAGAGCAACTAGCCTGCAACTCAGATCTAATGCATCTAAAAGCTGCATCTGCCATATCTGGTACATCCCTTTATGTCCAGAGTGTACCCTGTGGGAAAATGCACCTGGTCACAAACGTAAAATAATCTCAAACTGGTTTCTTGAACATGACTTTACTCCAATGAGCTCCACAGTCATTGGATCTCCATGCAAAAATGTCCCATTTGGGATGCGGTGCAATGAGAGATTCACATCATGGATGCACAGCTGAGAAATCTACAGCACAGCGGGATGCTGTTGTGCCAATATGGACCAAAACCTCTGTGGAACGTTTCCAACACATTGCCGAATCTACTCAGGAAGTTCTGACTGCAAACAGGGTCCAGCTAAGTACTTCTAAAGTGGCTGGTGAGAGTAAATATAGCAGAAGAAATGGAAATGACTGCAAATGAAGACTGTGTGGCGCAGTTCCTAATTATACATGGCTTTCCTTTTTACTTCATAAAGGTCTTTTTACTTCAATACTAAACGTGTTGCTAAAAATACAGTAAAGATTAATCGTACACTGTATGAGCATTCCCCAAAGTAAAACTCCCGAAGGCCACAATAAAAGCCATTTAAATGAAGTATTTTATATATTTCATGTGCAGTTATGGTTTATCAAACATGCTTCGTAGTCTTCATCTATAACAGTGAACTTAATGCAAACAGGAGCATGGTGAAAAAGATCCTGGATCATCTGCACCTTGATGTGCTTTATAGCTTACAAAGGGCTTCTAAACACAGTTAACACACTAAATCAGATTATAAAAACTATTTTCTTTTTAGAATTATTATAAGCAAATATATTTTCTTAGAAAGTTAATTCTCTAATCTACTCAACGGATTCCAACAAATCTTCTGATAAAGTTCATTTAAAGCCTAAATATCAGCACTAAAACTGATTAGGTCCACATGTATTAGTAAAATAAATCAGCTGCACCAGGATTATTCGCTTTAAACGGTATAATTTCTGCTACATGTGGCGTTTAGTCCGCGGTTCTGACCCCGCTGGAGCGCAGCGCAGCGCAGCGGAGCGACTCACAGCCCGCGGCCGGGCTTACCGTGCAGTTGGCCGGCTTGCTCTGCAGGCTCTGCAGCGTCGGACTGAGCCAGCAGAAGCCCAGGATGAAGAGGCTGAGGATCCCGCAGGCGATCAGGAACAAACCCAGCCGGATGCTCTTGTCCTCAGCCTCGGAGTACTCGTACGACACCCGGATCTTCGCCATGGCAGCCCCGCGGAGACCTCCGCCGGCATGGAGAGGAGGAAGGCGAGGATGGATGGTTAGAAGAGGAGGGAAGGAGGACGAGGCGGAGAAGCTGCTGCTCCTCCTCAGACTGTTGAGTTTAATCAGCGGCTGTTTCAGACTCCGACTGTGTTTTATTTACCCTCCCTCCATCCTTCAGCCCCTCACCATCTCTCCAGTTCACTGTGATTTCCATAATCTGCCCTCCTCCCATCCCTGTCCTCTCTCTCCGGCTCACTTTCCCTCTGTTTGCTGTGAAAATGATTCACTGGATCTTTCTTTAACGATTCAAAAACATCAAAAATCTCTGAAAACATGGACATTAAATTTCTAAGAAAACATGGATTACCATTCTCACTTAATACCTCCTTATATCTGAAAGTCTGTTTTTTAATAACTTACAAAGGTCTCTGACATCTGCCTAAAGTGCTGCAACTTCAATGTTTTAAAAGGTAGAACAACTATGTTTGATGGAAGAAAGTAAAATTTATTTGTATTTAATCATCATTTCACTCATCATGCATCAATGACAGAAAGAAAAATCAACCATTTGCTTTTAAGCTGAAAGAACTTCGTGGTTTCCTTAACTTCCTGTCGCCAGGTTGGAGGAAACCCAATTGATTACCATTCTTCTTCCTCTATTGAAGACATTTCCCACATTAAGTTCAGACCAAAATTGTTCAAACCCCAGCTAGGTTTATGGTTAAAGGGATCATTTCATTTTACCAACAACTTTCTTTTGACTGGAAGTATTATTAATGTTTTGGAGCGGCCGACATGGAGTTGGTGGAACCAACTAAAGATTTATCTCTTCTTGGTTCCTACATCAGAATGTTGTCATCCTTTCTGTCAGATGCTCCAGTAACTGAATGCAACACATGGCTCCAGTCCCACGGCCACTACTTATACCCCTGGTGTCTGTTTTAGTCATTCAAGATCCTTGCAGATTAAATCATTTACAGAACCTTACAAAAAAAAATACTCCTTGAACTTCTTTTGTCAAATTACAACCACATTTATGGGACTTTATGTGATGGACCAACACAAAGTAGTACATGTTTGTGAAGGACACATGGTTTTCAAATATTTTACAAATAAAATTTGGAAAATTATAGCATGCATATGTATGCAGCCCCCCTTTACTCTGATACCCAAAAGTAAAGTCCAGCCCTACCAATTTCCTTTGATCACTTGCTACACAAACAGCAGACTGTACTTTACTTTAGATCCAAGATGCCGTGTTTTACTCGGCCAGTGAGGTCGAGACATTCAGGCGCATATCTCCCCAATACAACTAGTGCAGCGTACAGGTAAAAGAGGAAGAGCTCTGCTGCACCAGAGTTTTATAGCACCATGAAATCACAGAGATTTCAGCGTGAAACTCCTCCTCCTGGAACCTATGCATGAGAATGGCTTAAAACTGTGCATTATGGGATTCAGAGTTTTTACCAGCCTCTTTTTCTATGAGTACAGTTCAGTCCTTGTTCATCCCATGGCTGGGCCCCAAAAATAGAAAGAGGATGGATCAACCGCAGACCTGCCAATACATGGACGTCCACCTAAACTCGACAAGGTCAATGGTGACTCTGGAGGAGCTGCAGAAATTCCCAGCTCATGTGCAAAATCTAATTTTACAGGACAACCCCAACAGAAAAAAGCAATATTCAAATAAGGTGGGGGTATAGAAAAAAATAGCTTTTTTTAAACAGTAAAAATCAATTGTTTTTTTTTTAAAATTTCTGCATGAAAAAACACAGATTACGCAAATATGCTCTGTTATACATATTTAAGCAAAATAATATATACCTCAACATATAGCCCCAGCAAGGCAAGCATGGAGTATACCCATATGTCCCAAATATTTTTGCCCAACTCAGAAAATGTACCATAACTTCAAATGTAAATGACAACATTCAGAATCTTAGTGTGCAAATTGAACAAGGTTATCAACATAGATGCCATTATTATTATTATTATTATTATTATTAGTAGTAGTAGTAGTAAAAGCATTGATTGCAGCACGAATACACAATGCAACCAACAATTAAACAAAATATTGTATTTAAAGTTTAACAATAATTAAATCTGCTTGAAGCTCTTATTGTGAAGGTCTGGAGGAAGTTGTTTCCGAACATTTGCTAACTTCATGCTACAAAACAGACGCTAGTCAAACTGCGTCAGGCTTCTGATATTATTTAGGCGTGTAATCAGACATTTAGTTATTATGTTGACAGTCAAAGCTAGTAACAAGTTAAACAGAGAATCCCGAACATCCTGAACACAACAAACATCTTGCTAATAGCTAACTTACTTAGCATTAGCCGCTATGCGGCTAGCGGCGGCTGAGGCGTAGCTGACTCTGTGTGTAGTGAAGACAAAAACATCTTCAACACGAATTTCTTGTTCTGGTATAAAGTCTATAAACGGCTGTATTTAAGACTTTGTGCTCTTTTGTGACTGAAATATGCCCGCTGAACCTTCTCTGCTGTTTGCTTTTATTGCCTCAGATGGTGCGTTTGAGGGGACTTTTAAAAAACGGAATTTTTATTAGCGATGTAAGTTCGCAGGGTTTTAATTTTAATTTTATTCTGAAACTGTCACACTCATTGAAAATTAATGTTTGCGTTTAGACCATGGTGACATTTAAAAACTGTAAGTGCTAAAAAAAAAAAGCTTGTTTATGAATCTGCAGGTAAAGGAGAAAACTAATACGCCTGAGCAAGAGCATAGAACTGCAATGCATAGAATGCGCCTAATAGACAGTCCAACAAAATAGAAGCAGGACAACAACCCTAAACACAGCAAGAGCTACAGTGGAATGGCTTAGATCAAAGCATATAAATATTTTAGGATGGTCTAGTCAAATTCCAGACCTAATTCCAATTGGGAATAAGTAGGGGGGACCTAAAACCTGATGTCCATTCAGATCTGACTGAGCTATTTAAAGAATGGGGGAAAGTTTGAATCTCTTGATGTGCAAAGCTGGTAGAGAGATGCCTGAAAAGACCCGCAGCTGTAACTGAAACCAAAGGTGGTTCTTCACAATATTGACTCTGGGAGCTGGATAACAATGCATGCCACACTTTTAAGAGTTATTTTTGTAAAATAAAAAAGCAGCAACTTTGTGATGGTCTGTCACATAAAATCCCAATACATGAAGGTTTGTGGTTATGTGACAACTGTGGGAATAAATCGTTTTTCAAAGCACTCATGCTCTTTATCAATCTGCATGTGGAGTTCTGCTGTTCCGTCTGGAAGCTTCACTGTTTCTGTCAGATGGTGCAGTTGACCGCCGTTGATCGTCATCTCTGCTGACCTGAACCAAGAAATTTCACTCTGAACCACAAGCGGCAATCTCATGGCGGCGATAACGAGCCTAAAGGAAAAAGTCTTTGCATGATGAAGAATCTGTTGTACAGCAGTCTGAGCTTGACCTTCCTACAGGTTCAGGTGTTGACACTTTTAGTCACATGATGCAGCAGTGTGACAGTTTCTATGGTTTCACCTTTCTCTCTCGGCTGTTATAGCGATGCTTGCTTGCTCCTGTGGCCTGATGTTTCAATCTAGATATGAGTTTTATTCTGCCTCTGGCTGCTTGTTGTTCTCTCACTATTACAAGCTGCATGAGATAAGCCTCTTAGTGGAGGAAGAGCACAGCAGTCTCCCTCAGAGAAACCCTCTGCCCCTTTGGACATCGCTTCCCTTTCACACCTCGTTGAAAAGGCTGTATGTAACTCTGTAGGTAGGAGGTCGTCAGCCAAAACTAATCATACTGTTAATTAGATGATTGAAAATTAAAATAAATGTGAACTACCTCTAGGTGAAAAAATGATAAACATTATGGTAAAGTATCTTTGATAATATTAAGAAAATGCTTTTTGATAATCATCTTTAAGCTCATTTACATCCCCTGCTGTATTAGCAGGTGGTGTTATTAACCACATTATTGTAATAAACATGAAAATAAGCTGCATTTAATATCCCTTTGGGATTAATAAAGTATTTTTGAACTGGAATTGATTGAGATTTTGATCATTTAAAATGGTTAAAATATATTAAACAGTTACAGCTACTTCCAAAGGAGTAAGTTTGGGTTGTTTATTGTACCAACAGACATGATTGGTTGGTTTAAAAATGTAGCTCTTTAACAGTGGTGTGAGGTAACCCAACTCCTGGACAATAACCTCTAACCTCCAAAGACTCTCTGCTCATTTCAGCTTCACAGCGCTGTAGTGTTGATTTTAAAATTAATAATCAAAGGCACAAAGTTAGGAAAAAAAGCAAAGGTAATGTGCCATAATATTTAGCTTAGTTAAATTTTTCTTAATTACTGCCAGTTCTGTGTTGGGTAGCAACAGACTTACTAACATTGTTTTTTTTTTAATCGCTGTAAACAAAAAAGTCAATATTTTCCCCTGATATGAGCAGTTTGTTGTTTATAAGATGTGAAAATGGAGAATTTGGAAGTTTATAAAAATATGTTTAATAAAACCTCTGATAAAACATTTCTGATTGGTCCAAGGGTCAGACCGGGCTTTATTCAGTCAGGATCAGCTGAGTAAATTTCATCTGGTGTAGATAAAGGCCTCTGACTGCAGGTCGACTGATGATCTTCTTATGTCTTGGCAAGCTGCTCAGTCTGATTAAAATTAAATATAAATTGTTACCAGCTAAATATACCAGCAGGCAAATATAAACTCAAGGAGCTAATTTTATAGGAATTTCAAAGTTCAACACTCTGTGGAGTACTTGTTTAATGCATCACAAATCAAAATCTGAAGATATTTTCTTCAAGTCACAACCTGCAGTTTTTGTTTAGATTTAATTTATTTCTGTGGTTTTAGTTTGCATCTAAAGTCTTGTGCTGCTTTCTCAGGATAAGATGATAAAAGTTTGTCTGCCTCAGTTTTATTTCCCGTGTGTGCAGTTTGATTGCTGCTTAAAGATGCAAACAGCCACCTAAAATGTTCTGCACGCACCAGATGATCAATGAGCCGACTGAGATCCATCGATTTCTGGTCCTTTCAGCCGACTCTGAGGAGTGCTGAGAGTGTAAAGAAATAAAAAGATAGCTCTGGGCGAGGTTGTTGTTCTGCCTGAGTCACCTTCGCTTTGTAACAGCTTCTGGGTGAAATATGTCAGCCACTAATGTCCGTCTCCTCTAAAACAACCAGACCAGACGAGCATCCTCCAATGAGAAATTAGCTGATAGCAAAACATTTAGACCTGAGGGTGTATGAACAGCATCCTGCTGGTAAATGTTAGTTTTTATCCCAGAGAAGCATGCAAAAATATAATATAGCATATAATCAAACATAAACCACAACAGATTAAAGTGATAATTTAACTTGCAAAAAGGAGAAAAAGTTTGAAAAATGCCTAATGAACCTGAGAGAAATTCAGGATAAAACCCTAGTTAGGTGATCCTAAATGATTTATAGGAGCAAAACTGAGGTGAAGAAACACGGAAATCCCTCCTTCCAGCCTCTTCTGGGGTAACCCAAGGCGTTCCCAGAACAGAGGAGATATAGAGGTACACTTAAAAAAATTAGAACATTGTGGAAAAGTTCAATATTTCTTGTCACTCACTTCAGAAAGTGAAACTCATATATATAATTTCATTGCAAATAGAGCGAAATATTTCAAGCCTTTATTTCTTGGAGTTGTGATGATTATGGCTTACAGAGGATGAAAACCCAAAATCCTGTGTCTCAGAAAATTAGAATATTCGGGAAAACGTTAAATACCGTATTCGTAGAAAGTTAAGTGGAAGGAAAAAGGGCACAGAGAACAGGGACAACCGCAGCCTTGAGAGGCTTGTCAAGCAAAATCCATTCAAGAATTTGGGGGAGTTTCACAAGGAGCGGACTGAGGCTGTAGTCAGAGCATCAGGAGCCACAACGTACAGATGTGTCCAGGACATTGGAGACAGCTGTCATTTTCCACGTGTCAGGCTAATCTCCTGTGATAAATCTATATATTATACAGGTGTTATTTTCTGAAATTACTGACAAAAAATATTGAAATCTTTTTTAGCTGAACTTGTACAATCTCTCCAGAACCATGATGAGCAATTCCAGGCTTTGAAGACAACCCTTCAACACATCTAAATCAAACGGCTGAATTCCCTCATTAGCATTCAGTCGTTCGCTCTGCAGAGGCCTGGTAATGAGCCATTCATTTAATCCAGGAGTGTTGGAGAAGGGATGCATCCAGTAGTTGCAGGGTGGTAGCGCTCCAGGACTGGGCCTGGACACCCTGGACCTAGACTGTTGTTTGAGCTCACAGTGATGATAAACAGAAAGCGACAGAAGCTCCATCTGCTCCTGAAAAAAACATCTGAATCACCTTAAAGCAGTAACATCCGTCCACCTCTGCTGGGTGTGAGCTCTCTGCGTTTTCGGCCTGTTGCAAAAAACATGAAGCTATGAAAAGCTGCAGAGTGAAGCCTCAGCCATGGTAATCAGGGAGGCATGTGGCGGGATTATCATCATCTCTGGAGATCAAAAGATTACAAATAATAACGGAAATCAGAGCAGGAGGACACAGGCCACATGTTTGTGCACAGCAAAGCAGGCAAACAGAGGAATAAGGCTGAACCATCTACTAGTTTAAACTTGGGACTTCAACTGAAAGTCTGGAACGTAAAGACAAATGAATCCCGGTGTGATCTGCACAATATTTGCTCCTTCTGCTCAGTAAAAACAGAGGCAACCGTGCAACACGGAGCTGCTGCAGAGGAAACATTTGGCTGAAAATCCCTCCGATGACAGAGACTGACAGCCTGGAAAAATCCATCATCATGGAGGCGATGGCTGCATCCCTGAAAGCACTGTCAGAGTGATACAGCAGTTTAATACAGTTTCAGTCTGCAGACTGCTGGCAACGTGTTGATTTTAACAGCAGAACCTTTAAGCTTCTTACGCATTAATGGAGCATCCGTGGACTTCTGTCTTTTAATCAAATATAGGCAAGTTTCAACAGTGGCAGATTTGTTTTCCAATGTTTTTAAAGATCACAGAATATTAATACTTAAAAATATTTAAAGATTACATTAAAAATTCATCAGATTTCTGTGCTGAATCAAATATCTCTATCTTGTTCTTCATAGATTCTGTATTATTTGACATCCTGACTTATGGTGACCCATTAATGGTTTCTTTCCTAGCTTTGGTTTCTCCTCGATTTCAGAGAACTGACCACAGGTTCTCAGTGAGGAATGTGTCCTGACCACGAGAACGTTGTAATACTCCTCGTGGATAAAACAACACCGCACACTGATTGCATCAGGATCTTCATTGTTGGCACTACTCAGGACTCATGGTGGATCTAACCTTTTGTTTTCAGATGTTCCACACAATCACAAGGAGGATTCATCAGAGAAAGGAACTTTGCTCCCGTTTTCTGCTGTGTATCATTTGAATTTCCTTCAAAATCTGTTCCAGAGATATATCTTGAAGTGGCCATTTTTTTTTCCAAAAGTCTTTATCACAAGGAAGCATGCACCCACTTCCTGCCAATATAAAACAAGCTCTGCACTGGTGGCACCCTGATGCTGTAGTGTTTCTACATGAGCTGGAGCTTCCTGAAGCTTTTTTAAGTCACCTTTTAAGTTCTTAAGAGTCCAGAAAACCTGCAGTGTTTTTGCCAGTTTCCTACATGTGTTGCTCTTTCGAAACAAAATGTTGATGGCTGCTGATTTGACTGATCTAGAATGTCATTTTATATGATTACAATTGATTATGATATTGATCCTTAGAGAGGAGGATCAAACCTTGGACTCAGAGGGAGTAGAGGGGCTTTCATCCAGGCTGAGGAGCAGCCGGCCAGATCTTTATCCTGCTGTGGTGATGTGGAAGCTAGTGGTATCTGTGTGGCATATTAGGATTATCATGTCCTTGCATACCCAAAGCAAGCTCTATGTCTTCATTGTTGGTTTCCTGTGCGGGCTGGATGCCTCCAGCTCTGTTCCTCATCTCTGTTCCTCTTTGTGGCATCCATGGACAGGATCTCATGGTGTAGTTGTGAAGAGGAGCGTGTCTTCTTTGGGATCCTCATGGTCTCATCCTTGCTTTTTGCAATGCTGTTAGCATCCTCAAGCCTTGACCTCCAGCAGCCACTGCAGCTGTTTGCATGTTAGTGTGAAGCAACCAGGATGAGAGTCAGTTCCTCCAAGTCTGATCTGAGGTTCTCGCCCTAAAACAGGGTCAGGGATCCAGGGGTTAATGTATCTTGGGGTTGTGTTTATGAGAAATTATAGGATGAAGCAGGAGATGAATGGATGTATGAATTGGAGCCACATTTGTGGAAATGTTGCTCTGGTCTGAGAAGGTGAAGAAAAATACGAGCAGGTACGTCTAACCCTCAGTTATGGTTATGCAAAATGGATCATGACCAAAAGAGTGAGATGTCTGATACAAACAGCTGAAATTAACTTCCTTAGCAGGAGACAAGATGATAGGAGCCTGGAGTAGAGCTGCTCAGCTACTTTCTCACGCTACTCTTCAATTTTGTATTATTTGCGGTTATTTCAGCTTTTAACTTTATTCTCTCTCTTTTCTCTTCCTAGAAGCTACACCTGGCCTGACTCTGTGTCTACCTGTGACACCTTTCTGGAGAGGGGCATCGTCCGAGCTTCTGCTGGCAACAACTTAATGCTCACCCTCTACCGATGATCCACATGGCCCTGTCTTTCAGTGTTTAACCCTTTCTCTCTCCTAGACATAGCTACTGACTGAGCTTTTACTGTAACTAACTCTATGTGCTCTCTTCAGACTCTAACCTTGAAAACTGGCTCAGAGTTTATCTGTTCCTTCTTTCTAGGTGAAACGACTAAAGGAGCTACATCCATTAACATTTACTTTTCCTTCCCATAGAAAGTACTCCTGGATCAGTGCTTCTTTGTTCTCTTTGTGTCTCTGCTCTGTTCTCTCTAACCCCCAGTCGGTCGTGGCAGATGGCCGCTCACACTGAGCCTGGTTCTGGTTCTGCTGGAGGTTTCTTCCTGTTAAAAGGGAGTTTTTCCTCTCCACTGTCGCTACATGCATGCTCAGTATGAGGGATTGCTGCAAAGTCAACGCCAGTGACCGTCCACTGTCTCTACATGCTCATCCAGGAGGAGTGAATGCTGCAAGTCACTGACTGGATACAATCTGCTGGGTTTCCTTAGATAGACAAACTTTTTATCCAATTTGAATAAATAACTGAATCTGACTGCACTGTTCAATGATTAAGATTAATTGGAATGTATGTACCTGACTTTTGTGAAGTGCCTTGAGACGACATGTGTTGTGAATTGGCGCTATATAAATACACCGAATTGAATTGAATTGAACTCAGGAAGACAATGGATGGGTGTCAAAAACAAATAATGGGAAATGGGTAATATGGACAGAACACGATTCCCTCAGCATCCAAAGACTGAGTCACGCAGCATAGGTTAATGATGCCTGTTGTTGCGTTCCTGCTGCAGTAAAAGAAAGAAATTAGCTAATTAACTGAAGTGAAGTTTTAATTTGCCTTATTCACCCACTCCCACATTGCTACACTTTCTATTTTAGATCAATTTGTTTGTTATATAACTGTTGTACATGCAAATCATTTTTACATTCTCACGTGTTGGAGGAACAGCACTAAAGAAACAAGCTTGATTTAAAATAAATGATCAAAACTCAACATCTCATTTTCACAGCCAATTAAATTTGATCCCACGTTCAATTGGTTGGTTTCAGATTCAATTTAACTGCCGGTTTTTAATCTTTGCCCTGTCCCTGCTGTAAAATCTGCTCCATTAAATATTTAATGGTCACACTCTGAGTAGTGTTTTTGTAACGTTCATTATTCTCTGTCAAGTTGTTTACATATGTTCTGACCCAGATGACAAAACTACAGAAGACAGAAAGCTGGACTAAAAGAGGGGAGAACATGAACAAGGTCCAGCGGTAGAGATCCCTGGAGCGGTAATAAAGTATGAAGGCATATGAAAAACTCTGAAAGACTTCCAGCTCAGGTCCGTTTATGAAGATTCATGCAGCAAATTGAATCAGACTCGGAGATACTGCTTGTCTTTGTCAGAAGGATTCTGCTAAGGCGTTTCACACAGTTCATTGAGACGACTCTAGCCTCCTCCCTTTAAAGGTTTTCCAGGCATATCCCAAACAGAGGAGACAAACCCAGAACTTCCTGGAGGAACTACAGATCTCTTTTGGTCATGGAAAACCTGGTGAATTTCCATGAACACCTGGAGAATCAGTAAGAGGGAAAAGTGTGGGTTTCCCTCCTGAAACTGGTCTGACCTGGAAAAGCAATAGATGGATTATTGGATGGATGGTATTACAAACTTGACGTTTTATAAGGTTTTTCTAATAAACTCAGTAATAATAAACTGTCCCACACACTAAACAAACCTTTTATAGACCATCTGATTTGCTCATCTTCCTCTAGGTTTGTGCTGCCCTCCTATGGACAAACACTGTAATGCAAGTTCAGGAACTGTTATTTAAAAAAAAAACGTCATACGGAGCTGATAGATAAGCTTTTCATATCCACAGGGGCGGAGCCAGACTTTTATCATTGGGGGGGCCAGAGGGGGGCCAAGGCTATCTCAGGGGGTCCACAAACTCTGACAATGACTTTGTTTCTCTTCTAACTGTTACCTATATTTAAGTACATTCCAAGTACACACGAGATGAGATTTGTGTACATAATTTGCAGTTTATTAACAACGAAACACAACAAACAGACAAAATGTAAAACACTTGGCATCAACTTTTGAACAATGACACCATTGTGATGAAGCTTTGGAATATTCCAAATGTGGAGTTCAAGCAATGTCCAAGCATTAAAAAGTATTAAAAGAGGATTAGAAATGAATATAACACTTAAAACTACTGTAATTGTTATCAATGTTGATGTTCCTGCTTTTATTGGTAGAAATATTGTTGCTTGTTTGTAAATAGAATGTATAATATATTATTTCTAAATATATAAATAATGTTGAAAGAAAATATATAAGTTGTAACAGTATCCTATTGTAACCAGTATTAGATAAATATATATATTATGTAGCGACCATCAGGTTCCATCTCTGGTCGCTTCTGGGTTTGGGTCGATGCAGGTTACAACCCGCTTACAAACAATGTCCAGACTGGGAAATAAGTTGGGGGGGGGGTGCTCCCATTTATTGAACATCTTTCAAATAGATGATAATCCAACATTAAAGTGACGGTTTGCAATAGCAGGCATGATGGATAACATACTGTGGTCAGTGTGACGTATAGAGACTAAACATGATCAACAGAGCGGTGAAAACCGTAGGACCTTCCCCAACCCAAACCCTCTGCCTTCTCACCTCTGCACCTACAAACACCAACAATTGTGTACATGTCAACATTTGTTTCTTTTCATGTTCTTTTTCCCCTGCTGTTCTTTTTTTAACACTGTATCTGCATATTCAAAGGAGACCTACACGAAAGAAGCAGGTATAGAACATAAATAGATAGATTTATTCAAAAATAAATAAATGATACATAAAAAATATAAACATGGATAAGGCAGCTAACTAGCAGGTTTCAGCTAAGTAGAATTACCACTGGGTCCTTTCAGAGGAGCAAAAGCAGTACTGGACACAGCTGGGAAGAGGTCAGTGGGATCTCCTGGGACTGGCTCTTCTGGCTCACCATCATCCTGGTCAGAGGCCTCTGTGGCTTCAGTCTCCTCCCTCGATAGAACTACATTAAACCAAAAATATGAGTATTTTCAAAATAAAAACACAACCACAAATTTATCATGAACAACAAACATTAGCAGCAAACAACATTTCAAAATAATGGAAATCTGAAGGTAATTATTGAACTGGTTAATGACTGTTTCTGTAGATATTCTGACCTGGTGATGGTTGGCTGTCTGACATTCCCTCTCCTAACTGGTCCCAGGATGGGACCCATCAGGGCTGCTGATACCAGAGCAGAACTCTATCTGATTTGTGCCTAATTTGCTTCCTTTTAAAAAGAAGTCGTGTATCTTGTCTCCCTGCCTTTTCATTCTCAATCATATCACTCCAAATACTACTTACACAATGTTATCATCTCCCTCTTATTACCTCAAAAAGTCATGGTTAACAGATTGTGGCTGTAAATTGAGTACTCAAACTGTTAGTAAGTAAAGTTTATTTGCATGGAATACCTAGAAAGTTCTGAACCATGAACAAAACTTTTCAGCTTCTTAACAGGGTAGCATCATCCCGTTACATTTCACCAAACCATCAGAGCAACAATCCGCTAGCAGGCTGATTGTCTGCTAGTTTCTTTGCTCTTAAATCATTAGAGAAGCACATTTATGTGCGACAACCCGTATTAAATGAAGACATAAATGTGGAGCGGCTGTCTGTAGACGCCGGGTAACGTTAGTTTGATGCTCGAGACTTGTAGTTGTTGCTGAACTACCAAACATGATCTCCTACGTAACACAGAAGTTATTTTAAACATCGCCTCATCAGGAAACCACCTTTAAACTTACTTTGATTTTGTTTATCTGGTATTTTATCTTGGAGTCAAACAGGTTGTACAGTGTTCCTCTACGCTGTGATCCTCTGCATCTTCGCAGCTCTCATCTTCTTTACGTGACTTTTCTTCTTCTTGGGTTACCTGAAGTTGCACATTACTGCCACCAGCTGGTCCTTCCCCTCGTTACACAGTGAAAATTGGGGAAGTTACATGGCGCTTCCTACTGTAGAGGAATGACCTGGTGTCGTAACATGTGAATCATCTGGGGGGGGCAATCCGATTTCAGGGGGGTCCAGTGCCCCCCACGGCCCCCCTTCTGCATATCCATTGTTCCTTATCCATTAAAACAGAACATTTCTGAAAGTAGAGCTATGGTACCAGGACCTCGAAACTCTCTGAAGAAACCAAACATAGAGCATTTATCAGCCTGGGAAATCCTCCTTGAGGCTTTGAGGTTCAGGACATTTTTAAACTAGAGTTTCTGAGGTTTCAGGTAAATTGAAAAGTGGTCATCAACAACAGTTCTCCAGGGTTTCTAAGAGGTCTCAGAGTTTTAACTTGGATTTTGGCTGCTTTGGATCTGTGTTTTAATTTACAGGATAATCAAAGGTGATCTACAGGTACCTGTGAGTACTGAAACAATTAGAGGATACCTGTTTGAAGCCAAGCTATTACAAAGTCCTATTGTTGAACAAACAAAATGTGCTGAAGACTAGAGAGAAATGCAGCAAAGCTTTATGGATGGATGAAAGCAAGATTGTTCTTTTGGGATCTAAGTGCTGCAGAACGTTCATCACATAACCCCAAACACCAAATTCAAGCCACAATATATGGTTAAAAATGGTAACTCAGGCATCATGGTATGGGAATGTTTCTCATACTGTGGTTTCAGGACTGTTTATCACATAACAAGGATCATGGATCTGTTTAAATACATCTAAATACTTCAAGAGGTCATGCTGCTTTATACTGAAGAAGAAATTACCTTCAAATGGGTGTTTTTACCCGACAAGCACAGCCATAAGTTGTTCCAGACCAACCTAGTCCCTTAATATAACAAAATCCATGGGGGGTGACATCCAGCATGATGTTTTCTGAGGCAACATCTGCAGAGGAATGTACTCCTATGGTCCTGGACTGGAACACCTGCTATAGGTGATCCACCTCATGGAGCACAGATGGGTAGCAGCTCTCAGAAACAGCAGTTAGTTCAGTGATTCACAAGAAAGATTAATCTTCAAGCAGTTTTCAGTTATTATAACAGCTTATTTATTTTTCTTCACCTTCTGTGAACTAATAAGTGTTTTCAGATTTATGTTTTTCTTTAGAATAAAACATGCAGCATGTATGCTGTTGCCTGTTTTTAGAGCTTTATACTCACTTTTATAAGCACACTGCTATTACTGAACCAGATCATGACACCATATTGTGCAATATTTCAGAGCTGGAGGCTATAAGAAAATGCATCAGGCCTAAGGGAAAATTAAAACCCTCTCCAGAACCCAGCAAAGATCCGTAGCTGTTTGGGAATTACCTTATTAGAGTTAAAATCCTATTTTCTGGTAAACTGTTATCTTTGGGATTTTTTAGGGATTCAACTAAAGAAATATTAACTGTTGTCACCACCTGTTGAAAATCTAATTCAGAAGTAATGTGTTGACACTGATTCATCTCTGAGGTCCAAGTAAAGTAGCCTAAAAATATTGCCTAAAAAATGACCTGGTCCTGGACTGAATCCAAATGAAAAAAAACCAAAAGAAAAACTCAAAGACAGCCAGAAACCCTGGAGGACTACTGATGGAGACCAGTTTAAAGTATCACAGGTGAGTCTGATGCATCAAAAAATCCACTAAATTTTAAAGAATTTAGATCGGCCTTGAACACTCAACGTTAGCACAGGAATGTCGAACGGTTATCTGGAAAAGCAGGATAAAGTGCAGGGTAGGATCAACTGGATGAAAAACCACAATAAACCCAAACTGATGATGGACAGCCAGAGGATGAAGATGACGAACCAACAAAATGTCAGCAAACAAAATAATAAACGTAATTTCCCTCATGCTCTACACAACACACAATAAACAAATCATTTTCCACAGAAAGAAACACTCCAGACTCCTCGTTCAGTTTCATTACCAGAATATTTATTTTATTCTTTTTTTCCTATTAAAACACTAGCTGCCATATTTGATAAAACAGCCAACGGCTAAGTCCTCCAATCAAATCTCCTCAGACATGTCACATGGGTCTGTGGGCGTGTCCTTGGCTTGTTGCTTGTGGCATGACCAAGCTGTTGTCATGGCGACCGACCTAACAGGAAGTCTCGTATTGCATCATTCAGAGGCAGGATCTCCTTGTTTGGGGGAAATTTCTTTTCTTCTGCTGTCTTGGTGTTATGTATATATATTCAGAATAAAATTATATACATAGCACAGTGGCGCCTCCTGGAGGGAGTTCACAGGTAAATGAATGTGAAAGAAAATGAACGACATGCTTTGTGGAGAGAAAAGAAAATTAAAGAAAAGCTTTTCTTCAGGAGGGAAGCATGTTTGGTGTTCTTGCAGAGAGTCTGAGTTCAGTTTTATTTCTATCCACTAATTACAGCCAGCTGTAAATTAGCTGAGCAGGATGGCAGGAGGAAGCAGCTCTCTCCAAGAACAATACAGCACCTCTGACTTTTTAAAGCTGCTCTAAAAAGGCAAAAATCACAAAGTTCTTTCAGTTTAAATGGTCCCAAACCACAAAACCTGACATAAAAGATGCCATCAGGCATCGATCTGCTAAACAACGAGAGCCGTTTCCTCCTGATTCACGTTAAACCCAACTAATGGCTTCAGCACATTTCAGCAAGAAAACCAAAAATGTCGAGTAGTTTCTGGTGAAAAGGTTAATGAATGTAGCAGGTGAATAAACATGAGGAGAAATGGAAAAAAAACAGATCTGATGTTTGGATAAACAAGGAAAAAATTAAAGAGCTGACAGTGACCTGAAGGTTGGCTGGTGTTTTTAATTTTAGTCCAGATTTATCCTGTACTAAGAGCTCCATTTAACTGTATTTAAATAAACAGGAGGAAGATGTTTAACACTGTTTAACATAATGTTTGAGATCAGAAATCACACTGCAGTTCAGTTTAGGGTTTTTAGCAGGTTTTATACTTTTCCTGACTCAGATTTCCAGATGTCTCTGTTGATTTTTGGCACATTTTAACATAAAAAACCTCAAAAGTATAATGTAGGGTTCCAGCAGATATTCTGCAGTCAGGTGTTTTTAAACACTGTTAAACTCTAGAGGCGAATAAGAACATGTGTCCAAGGTTTTCCTGTCAATTATTTAAAACAACGACAAGGGTTAAAGGGTCGATGAGGTTCTGTTAAGAGCGCATCCATCCATCCAATATTTACTCACTTACACACCCTGAAGGGCCAATTAGAGCCTGCAAGCAAGAACCGAAGAAGGCATGCAGCGGTGAAACGTGTAAACTCCAGTTATGGGTTTTGAGAAGCTAATTTACTTCCTGCATCACATAACTCAAATATTTTAGAGATGTTCATTTGGAGATGAACATGCCATTCTATAAACATGAATTAGAAGTCTAAACTTATTCAAACTGAAAACCAGGCCGTTTGTTGGTCTGTAACAATAAGTCACAGTTTCAAATACCTACTGCAAGACAGAACAGTTCAAAAGTAGTAAAATTAATTATAGCTGTTCAACGGAGCACTTTATACAGATTTTTTACATGGTCTCACTTTTTTTTCCAAACTGTTTTTAAATCAGATCTATGTCTTCGTTTCAAAGAAGCAGGTAGTTAAAAAGTAAACATTTTAAAACATTATTTCCATATAAACCAACAGACTGTTTAGTAGCGGTAGCCACAGCTAGCCAAAAAGTAAACTTCGCTAGCCCATCTTCTGCTAAATAAATTATTAGCTTTGATAATGCAAAACCGCTAAACAGATAAAAAAAAAAGATCAGAAGCTAACAGCTAACCGCTAAGACGATGGTCACTCAGTCATCTTCCATAACTTGAATACCTGAACATTTCGTAACTGCAATTCAAAATTGCCTTCAGCTAGCTGCTGCTGCATCGGACAATGGCGTCTCGTCATGTGTACATGTTGTAAGTCAATAGTGTGCCTAACAGACTTTTTGAAACATGTCCACAACAGAAAGTGACAAACTAATGAATTGTGTCAGCGGTATTAAAAGTTGGGGAAAACTAACTTTGCTAAACTGTCTGCTAACATTTTCCAAAGTTAGCAAAAACGCTAATTTGCTAGACGAAAAATTTGTTCCGCTATTAGCCGTTAGTGGATTAGCAGAACCACCACTGCTGTTGATGCAATCTGGCTGATAGCTTCAACTTCAAGGAGTTATCCACTGTGGGTTAGATACTGAATGCTCATTACATCTCAACAGAACCATCCCTTTGAAACCACTATAAAACCTCCAGATGAGTTTTGTTCATCATGAAAGCACTGAGGTTGTTCCTGCTAGGCAAATATTAAACCTTTTGAGAACAGGGTAAAGGAGAAAGTCTGAAATTCAACATTAAATTCCACCATTTTTCAGCATTTTCAAGTCTATGTAGGAACCCTGAGTATTTTCGTCATTTCTATACCTTATATATATTTGTCTGAATGGATTTAGGCAGATTTAATGGCAAACTGACATGCCTCCAACTTAATTACTTTGTCCAAATGAGACAAAATAGGCGGAAATGTGTTTAATTTTACTTAATTCAAAAATGTATTTAAAAGTGTTATTTCCTCCCTAAAATAGTAAAAATCAGAAACTACCTCATGATCAGTATTCTTAGTTTTATTTAACTGAGCTTATGAGCTTTACTTAAATGCATCTGCCTGTTTTTGTTTGAAACCTGCTATAAAATAAAACATTTTTTTTTCTGTTTAGTTGTCACTTGTGATTTGTTGAAAATAAATCTTCATTTTAATGTTAAAGCCAGTTTTATCCAACAGGATGTACATAACTTAGAACCTGCGTGAGGAAACCAACCGAACCTGGTCCAGTTAAAGTGGTGTTCACTAAATAACATCAAGAAAACAGAAAAAATAACTATTTTTTCTCTTTTATTATGAAATAGTGCTACAATATACATTGCATTTTGTCTCCTGATTGCCCACTGTGTGGTGAAGTGTATCCTGATCTGTAACTCTGGTAAAAATGTAAAATACTTTCAGCTTCTCCTGCACCACAGAGTGAAATAATTATCCATCCTGACGGGTGATTAAACCCAGTTTCCTCTGTTAAAATCTGTTTCTTCATAAAGCTTCTTTAGAAAACAACAGTCAGTGTTTGAGTGATAACAAGGAGGAATCAGTCGACCGGATGGACAGTTATTACCAACTCTCGTGTCTGTCTGGGTTTCACTCATCAGACCAAAGCAACTCATGGAGAAGAAGAGGGAATAAAATAAAAACAAGAATGAGGTAAAGGACAAACATAAAAGAGAAAAAGTTAAAATGATAAAGTCTGTCAGAGACTTGGGCACCGTCCTGAGTCCTTACGGGCCAGATTCATTTGAGTGTGCGGAGTTGTCAATGGGGGCTGATGGGCCAGGAGGGCCAATGGCAGGCAGTCAGGAAGAAGGGAGAGCCAATCAGAAGGCCTGCTGGGCAGGATTGTAGTTGAAATTGGAGGGAACGTGGGGTCGCTCTTCTAGTTTGTCATATTCGAGATGAAACTCCTGAAAACAAGGAAGTAGATGTGGGAGTGAGAATTACTCCCTTTACAATGAGTCTGTGTTTCTGTTAATGAAGAGATAAAAACAACACTTTATGGTTCTAAAAGATTAAACTGAAAGAGACAAGGAGAGGTCATGACAGACAAACTCGGGTTCATCTAAACTGTAGAAGGATTAACCCTCCGTTCTGTGAATATGTGAAGTTTTCCTGGTAAATTCCAAAGGAATGGAAAGTAATTTTTAAACATGAAAGAAATCTTCTGATGAATCAGCAGGACATCAACATTTAGACCTTCAACATTTTCTGATTCAAATACATAATGTAGCCTAGTACTTACAGGATACCTGCATAGTACTTTAAAAGAACCTCAGAGGGAATTTAAAACATACCTACAGGGTACTTAAGAGGTACCTATGAGTTACCCACAAAGTACTTCCAGGTTATTTCGGAGGTACCCATGGGGTACGTACGATGCACTTACAGGGTACTCCCAGGGTGCTTGGAAGGTTTTTGACAAGGGACATAAAGGTTACTAGTGAGGTAAGTACCTTACACAGTACCCAGATGTATGTACACAATATGTATAGGGTATATACAGAGTACATACTGGGGAACTTACAAAGTATCTACAGGGTGCTTAATGAGGTCCATACAAAGTAACTTATGGGATACCTGCAATGAACTTAAAGGTTACTTAAGGTATATTAATAGGATTCTTAGAAGGTACCTAGAGGATAATTATGGGGTCTCTCAAAAGAACTTGCAAGATATTCATATGGACATTTCTTTGACACCAATGTCAGCACATACAAGGTAGCCTAAAACGTACTTTCACGGTATGTGGTACCTACAGGGAGCTGCAAAACATTCATGGGGCACCGACAGTGATTCTACAGGGAATCCATGAGGTACCAAGAAGGAACTTTTTGGTTCCTATGAGTTGCTTACAGTGTAGCTATGAGCTACACACAGGTTACTTCAGAAATACTTATGGGATACTTATAAGGTAACTGAAGAGCACTCATGGGGCACCAGTGGTTATACCAACACAGTACTTAGGGAACACTTGACCGGGTCTGTACTGAAGCCTCCCGCAGACATTTTAATTCCTTATTGTGTTTGTTCACCTTGGCCACCTTCCTCCAGTTGAGACAATCAAAGAAATAGTAGGTCCCTCTTTCATAGGCGTTGGTCTTTAACGTAGGCTCCATTCCAGGGGCCCGCGTTATCCAAACTCGCTCCTCTTTATGATACCTCCAGTCCCGGTTAAAACTGGACCCAGAAACACAGACATATTGATCAGTTTACATTAAAAGGCTGTAGAATAAAACATTGTGGGTCACTCTACAGTTCTACTGCAGCCAGAAGTTGTAGCAGGTCTCCTCCGTTCATGTAGTAGAGATAAAACAGCAGATCTTCACCATACCGAGACAACTTGATGGCTGCTAACTGCAAAGAGGACAGTACAGAAAAGGAAAGTTTTATCATCAAAGAAACGGATCATGATGCGTTTAAAAGGAAACATTTTCAGCAGATGTCTATATGACACCAACTTCGTTTTAAATAATGAATAAGACGCGTTCTTGATTTGTACCTTGTCCCTTATGTGGATGTTGGTTAGGTACTCTGAGGGGACGTGAAAGTCTGCAGAGACAAAGCACAGAAAGCTGAGGAGGCTGCAGAACTTAACAGAGCTGGATCAGGTTATCTCAGCAAATACAGATCAGATCAGAACTCAACTAATTAATTTCATTAAGATGCTGTGTGGGGAGAAAAAGGGAGGAACTTTGTCTCTCTGTCTGATACAGTGTTTAAATCCTTTAAGTCAAGCAGATTTTCAATGATCACAGGTTTGGTGTCGCAGAAACTCACCGATGTCCTGCGGCCGACAAGGCGCCGACGCCCACGGAGATGCAAACTTAGGATAGAGATTCCTGACAGAAAAACACGTGTGGAAAGTAACATTCTTATTTTCAGACCCAACGTTTCAATCATAGCAAATATTTAGTTTCTGAATCAGTTAAATGTTGTTGTCAGCAGCGAGTTCTCCCTTCATCTCAGTTCAGCTGATGAAATAAAACCCATAACAGGATGCAAAGTGTGTGTGGTTTCTCCAGTGGATTACACTCTCAAATTAGAGATAAATCAACACTAAGTAGTGCTTATGAGTTAAAGGTGGTGAATTTGTTACAAATAAAAATCTGAAAAGTGTGGCATGCATTTACATTCAGTTAACTAGTGTGGAATTTAATCTCAGTGTAAAGAAAGATGTTTGTTAGAGAACAAATTCTTCTACAAACCAGTTTCTGTGATTGGAAAGCTCCAAGCCCAACTTTACAATCCAGTATGGCTGCCTTGCATATAAAATCACCGATTCCACGTTGAGAAAACATGGCTGCTGTTTGGGAAGGTCTTAGTTTGTGTCTATATCATCTTTTGTTTTAAGGT
The DNA here is from genome assembly GCA_036173005.1 of Crenichthys baileyi. Lineage (NCBI taxonomy): Eukaryota > Metazoa > Chordata > Actinopteri > Cyprinodontiformes > Goodeidae > Crenichthys > Crenichthys baileyi. The sequence continues at coordinate 284,615 of JAHHUM010002409.1, forward strand.
AATGATAAAACAGTCATTTCTGTAAGATGTGATTTTGTCTTGTGGAAAGAAAAAGAATATCTAGAAAATGCTTTTTTCTTCCCCTTTGCATTAATTTGTGTTGGTCTACAACAGAGACCTTCAGCAATATTTCATGATTTTTTTTATTTGTCATGCTTGGCTCTTATTTGTTTTATTTTCTGTGTTCTTGCATTAGATTTAATTAAATGTCACTTTTACGAATTACCACATTCTCTGACTGGCTCTGAAGTCCCTGGAGGATGAATGAATGAGAGAATTTGTCCTTCCTGGATTAAAAGTCAGATTTTACATGTTAATATTTCTCATTTTAAAGCAAAACATGGCAGTTTTCAAGCTTGCAAAAGGAAAAACCTTGTTCAGCTGTCAGCTAGTGCGATGCGCCCAGGAGTACAGTAAATATTTGAGCAGATTAAATCAGAATTGCTGCTTTAAAAACTAGTAGCTGGACTGGATCCAGATAAGACTGCCTTTGGCTCTGGCCACTGAGGTTCATAGACAGAGCTTAACCTGTTCCTGGGTCAGTCTGTAACAAAGGCAGATCCATTTCCCAACAGAGAAAACCTCAAAGATTTCCTTTAAAGATAATCGTGTGTGTGTGTGCGTGTGTGTGTGTGTGTGAGACAGAGCTTCTCTTACTCAGGTGAGTTGAGGTTCAGGCCGAGCGTGGTGAGGTCTGAGCCCAGTGCTAGGTGAACCATGCCAGGATCCGTCTCTGCCGCCCGGATGAACGTCAACAAGCCGATCATTCCGAACTGGTCCGTTACCATGCCGATGGGAATATTGGTTACTCGGCCTAAGACAGTTAACGGGATCGGCAGTTTTAGGGTTTTCAGAGCTTTACACTGTGAGAGGTAAAATCTCTGACCACAGAGGATGAGATCAAACCTGATGTGTGGCTCAATAAGAGAGAAGTAAAAAATAAATCCCTTCAATTATGATCACAAACATCTTCAGGTTTTTAAACAGCAAACCAAAGTCTCTTTAAATAACATAATTCCTACAAAATAAACCAGCCAGGAATTTCATTCAGGATGACTGAGAGTTTCTTACCGTCAGGAAGCACCTGAATCCCTTTCTTCTGCTGGTTGTTGTTGCTCGGAGCAGAGCTCTTGTCGCCGGGAAACTTCGGACCGTCGGAACTCGAGGAGGTCTTTCCCGATGAGTTCAGGTTCTGCTGGGAACAAGCAGAGAGAAAAAAACTCAGACATTCTCAGATGTTTTTTGAAGGAAATGGATGAAAAATTAAGCCCAGGTGAAGCGTAATGAATTCATCTTTATTAAAAACAGCAAATAAAAAGTGATGAGAAACAGATTCCAGACCGTTTTGTCGTCGTTGTTGCTGCTGGGGTCTTTTGTTTGGTAATTTGGCCCAGGGAGCGCTGGGAAGTCTTCGTTATGGATCGAAAAGTCCTGCGTCTGTTCACTGGATGGCTTGGTTACCATGCCAACTGGGAATAAAAAGAAAACAATGCGAAAACAAGGCATCAACAGGATTCCAGCAGTAAGGATTAAATGCACAACAATTTTTATCAGGAGACATTCTTCAATTTATGTACAAATTGCTCTTTAGAAGATCGATGAGCATCATGAGTCAAAGGGAGAAAAACGATGATCTGGGTTAATCCATCTAATACTTTTAGCAGATTCTTCCAGAAAATCTGAAACTCAGACTAAAGTGACAAATCATCTTTCAACACGAAGAACACATCCCAGATAATGAAGGAGAGGCTTCAGAATCAGTCTGTGAATGTACTTAAGTGGCCCAGCCATAGCCTGTCCCTAAATCCAATTAAACATATCTGGAAAGACTTCAAATGGCTCTCTGCAGATGCTGACTGAGCTTAAGAGGAAATACTCTACAACAGATGTTCTGCAGCTATGCAGAGACGTACCCAAGAAGATCTGAGACTCGAACGGCTGCAAACTTTCAGACAGGCTTAGTTGATTTTGTCATTTTGGGCGACGGTATTTAGAATTTTAAGCAAACAAATGTAATGAAATACATTTTGGGTTAAGGTTGTATCATAAACCGTGGAAAAAGTGAAGTGAATACTTTCCAGATGCTCTGAGTTCAGAGGTTTTACACCCATGGCACCAAATTTTAACAGCTTTTTACAGGATAAACAAATCACTGTTTTCAAGCCAAACCTTGTTGAATACAAACTTTACTATGAGCTAGTAGTTAATAATATAACATCTTTGCATGTAACTGTCTAACATTAAGTGGAAAGGGACTCATAATTAAAAATCGCTGAAAGATGAAGCAAAAACTAAACAAAGGGGCAAATTTAGGAGGTAACTTTGTGTAGCTTAAGACCTAGCAGGTAAAATCTGGACATATTTCAGAAATTTTAGGGACTAAAACTCTTAAGGTGATTTTAAGACCCTGCTTAGAAACACTAAAAATATCCATTCTTTGTCTTCAGTAGTAAAACAGTAAAGCTGCATGTTTGTATGGCCGTTTTGTTTAGTCTGTGTGTTACCATAGGGCGCCCGACCGGCCAGCGGGTTGAGCTGTGGGGTGGGATTTGAACTTCCGTCTCTCCGGCTCCGGTCAGCCAACGCCGGGAAGTCGGACAGATCCAACCCCGTCACATTCTCACTGCCGTCTGGAAGAAGCATGACAAAGAAATGGACGTCAAGGCGGTTTCTGTTAAATTTTACATTTTGATTTTATTTCTAAAACTGAAATTTGTTCTGTCAGGATTTTTTTTCTACCTGTGCCGTTGAAGATGTTGCTGGTTAATGAGTTGCTTATGTTGAAGCCTGGATTCCTGTTCAGTGTTAAAGTCAATGTCAGTTTTATTTGTACAGCTTTAAAAAAAGGAGGTTTAACTTTAGTTAAACTGAAAAAAGTTTCAGTTTAACTAAAAATACGAACCAAGTTTTCAGCATCTTAGGTGTTAAACTGTTTAAAATTACATCAAGGAGACCAGTTAGATCTGTGGTGTCCAAACGTTTTGTCACGTGGGCCAAAAAATACAATTCTTTTAAAAACTAACATCACAAAAATTATATTCAGAAGGTTTTTTACCTGCTCAAGAATAAACAAAGCATGCAATATAATAACAAGGTCAGAAAGGAGATGTAAATCATCAGAAAGGCGTCCGGTTTGCTAATTATTTTGGGCTTGATTGGAAAAAGCAAAAACAAACTGAGTCTATTCTCAGCAATAAGAACAGGATTTGGGTCTCTGTTCCTTTAAAATTGCTCGCTGTATTTAACAAAGTTTAATAAATGAATTAAATGCAGATTTGGGTGCAAAAAGTCACTGATGTGCTCCTGTTTACCATGAAGGTAAACAGAAAGCAAAAGGCTTGGTTATACATTGTTTTACCTAAGCTTTTTCATGGTGAGATTTTAATTCATCTGTAATCATTTTGTGTTAAATGAAAACAAAAAGTCTCCATCCGCATCAACCACTTGTGCTGCCGGGCCACATTTGGACCTTGTATTGCAGTTGCGGGGCCGCAAATGGCCCCTGGGCCGCACTTTGGATGCCCTGATTTTTAGGATCAACCACAAACTCTGAACAGCCAAATTTCATACATTCACTTATTTGTTAAACGTTACTTGAATGGATTGATTAATGAATCCATTCATCATATTAAACCAGTGGGATCAGATGTTTCAGGTCCAGGAGGGAGGAGACGTTCTTCATCACGTTGAAGGTCAGGGATCTCACGTATTTATTCCACTATTTCATGGTTAGTGATGAGTGTCAGTGGGCGGGGCTAAGACGACTCCTAGCCAATCAAATGTTGGTCACAGAGACAGTTTAAAACATGCTGCAGCACAGGAAACAATGAAATTTATTTTCATTTGTGAATTTCACCTTTGAATATTCACTTCTGTATTTAATTACTGGAACATTTAAATATTTATTTATACATTCAGTTACTGATTTACGTATTACATGCATTGATTTCTATTTTTTTTTAATTATAGCATATATAAAAATAAGTTGTTACTCAGAGTCTCCATATTCAGCAGTTCAATAAATGCTGAATTTAATTATTAGTTTTAATTTATGAGCAGATGAATCTGAACACCTGTTCTAAATTCTGCCTTTAGCTTAGCTTATGTCTGTACCGTCTTGTTTATGGAGCACAATAGAATCAGAACTTTAACACGTGGAGAGTTTTAGAACCGCAGCCCTTAAATTGAAATGAATTAGATTTTCTAGTGACCTGTTAAAAGAGAACGGCTGCCGCGCCTGCTGCTGTTTGGGCATGCCGATGATGCTCGGAGACGACCGGCTGGGACTTCCCATGGTGCCGCTCCTCCCTCCGCCGCCTCCTCTCTCTCCTCCTCCCCCTCCTATCCCGCCCGTCTGCCCCGTCGGACCCCCGACCGGCTGGTTGTGGTTCAGCACACTCCGGCTGCTTATGGGCATGATCGACCCCCTGCAGAGAGAAAACTTAGAGTTAGGAATGAGGTTGTAAGGAGCGTTAGGATGCTGCATTAAATCATTTCCATGTACACAAACCAATTAAAATGTTTCAACTTTACATTAAAAGAAGGAAGAAAATGACAATGCTTAGATTCACCTACAGTGGGGAGAACAAGTATTTGATATACTGCTGATTTTGCAGGTTTTCCCACCTGCAAAGCATATAGACGTCTTTAATTTTTGTTATAGCTACTCTTCAACGGTGAGTGACTGAATCTAAAACAAAAATCCAGAAAATCACATTGTGCGATTTTTAACTAATAATTTGCAAAAACCAAAAGTGTGCAGGGTCTGTATACTTTGAAGTCCGTTTCTACTCAACCATAAAACTAAATTAAAATCATAAATATACTATAACAGTGAGATGTAGTTCAAAATTTTCCTGGAAAACTTTGTTTTCCCAGGAAATGCATGTAATGGACAGACTTTTAAACTCATTACAACCAAACCAAAACATCTGAGCCCAGCTGATAATAAAGATTCATTTTCAGTACGTTTTTCTCAAGCTGCTGTTTTGTGTTCAGAATAACCGTTGGCAGAGAGACATGAACAAATGCAGGAGGAGAGAAAAAAGGACATGAGCTACAAACACATCAGGAAATGTCTGCAGCATTTGTGGTGAGAGGAGGCGAACCTGCTGGGTGACGGGGGCGTGTGCAGCGATCCGGAGTTGGGAGTACTGGTGTGACTAGAGAGCTGGCCGGCAGTCTGGTTCAGTGAGCTCCGACTTAGCTGAGGTGCTGTACTGCTGTTGATGCCCCGTATGGGGAAGCCCAGGGCGCCTGCAGCCGAAGGAGAGAGGAAAACAGAGAAGCTGAAACTCAGGGAATAAAAGTCAGTTTAAAACAAAGACAATTTTCTCGGTTTATCTGAGCTGAGCTTCAGCTTGTCCACGAGCAGAAGAACATGGAGGTTGGAAACTTTCATGAAGGTCTGCTGCAGGTCAACAAGCTCAGAGGATCTTATGGCTGATTATTGATTATAAGTTAATTCTTGTCTGTTAATCTCAAACCAAACCAAGAACTGGATTTTATTAAGGCCACAAAGTTCTGAGCTTCAGGTTCTCACTGAATTATTTTCCTGTTTCCTGAACACGTGACTGTTCACCACCTTCTCCTCCTCCTCCACTTTCAAGGCCAAATATAATTTTTTTGAGCCAGAAACCTATAAATAATTGTATACAGTGCTGTGACTCCTAACACATTTTTTCAGTTTGTCACATGTTTCAGTTCATTAAACTAGTTTAAATGTTGGATAAAGATAACCTGAGTAAATACAAAAAGCATTTTTCAAATGATGATAAAGCCATCCAACCCCCGTAAGCCTAATAACTAGCTGTGCCTCCATTAGAAGAAATTACTGACAACAAGTCCTTAAAATCACCACTAATTAATTTTTGCCCACTCTGCTTTGCAGAAATGTTTGAATTGAGCCACGCTGGAGGGTTTTCCGCCATGAACGTCGCGTTTGAGGTCATACTGTGGTTTTTGGATTGGATTCAAGTCCAGACTTTGGCTAGGCCAACCCAAAACAGTTTTTAATCATTCAGGGGTGACCTTGCTACCGTGCTTTGGATAATTGTCCTACTGCAGAAGTGTGATTGGGCTTACAGTTCTGTTCTGATGGCTGGACATTCGCCTGCAGGATGTTCTGGTAGAGAGCAAAACTCATGGTTGCATCAATTATGACAAGTTGTCCAAGCGTTGATGAAACATGGATCAGATGTACCGGGACACACGTTTTCCAGAAAGGTCCTCTTTTGTCTCGTCAGTCCACAGAATATTTTCCTAAACATCTTGGGGACTATCAAGATGTTTTTTTGGCAAATGCGAGACGGGCCTTTGTGTTCTTTTGGGCCAACATTGGTTCTGGCCTTCGAACTCTGCCATGGAGGCCATTTTTGCCCAGTCTCTCTTTCCTATTGTTGAATCATGACCTTTTTTTTTTTTTTTTTTTTTTTTACTGTTTTTCAGATAGACGGATCGGTGCTGTCGTGGTGAAGAGAGATCAGAGTCAAAAAGCGAAGCTCTCGATTTACCAGTCGATCTACGTTCTTACCCTCATCTATGGTCATGAGCTTTGAGTCGTGACCAAAAGAACGAGATCATGGTTACAAGCGGCCAAAACGAGTTTCCTCCGCAGGGTGTCTGAGCTCTCCCTTAGAGACAGAGTGAGAAGCTCGGTCATCCAGGAGAGACAGCCGCTGCTTCTCCACGTCGAGAGGAGCCAGTTGAGGTGGCTCGGGCATCTATACCGGATGCCTCCTGGACGCCTCCCCGGTGAGGGGTTCTGGCCACGTCCCACCGGGAGCACACCCAGAGGAAGACCCAGGACACGCTGGAGGGACTATGTTTCTCAGCTGGCCTGGGAAAGCTTTGGGATTCCCCCGGACGAGCTGGCCCAACTGGCTGGGGAGAGGGAAGTCCGGGTCTCTCTGCTTAGGCTGCTTCCCCCGCGACCCGACCCCGGATAAGCGGAAGACAATGGATGGATAGATGGATGGATGCATGTTTTGGAATATTTTCAGATGATGTGTTGCTTTTTGAGATCTTTCAACCATCAAAAATATGCTATTTAAATTATTGATTATACCTGCAGGTCAGGTAATAATCAGGCCTGCTTGTGAAACTGAGCTCAGCTTTCTAAAAATGTAGTTAAATGACATTTAATTCAGGATTTAAGATGTGCAATTACTTTTTCACATAGTGTCAGGGCGGTTTGGATCGCTTTATGTCCTTAATGAATGAAATAATCATTTAAGAACTGCTTCTTGTATTTACTCAGCTCATTTTTATCCGAAATTAAAATGTGTTTGATGATCTGAAAAATGTAAATGGGACAAAAAAAACAAAAAAACTGAAGAAACTCTGTTTTGCCCATGGGACTATTAAACATGTGGAACCATGTATTTAAGGAAAGAACCCCCCGAAAGCTAAGGGGCAATATCACAATACAGATCACGCCACAGCTACAACCCATCGCCCTTGCAGGGAGTCAGCAGCCAGACCATCATGGAACCACCAGCTGTTTGTGGACCTAAAGTTTCCAAGAGAAAAAAACCCCTCTCTAGGGTGCTGGTCTGATAGGTCTCCAACCTATTGTTCTCAGACCTCATTTCTCCTGAGCTCCTCCTCACTGGATAAATTCCCATAGAAATCGTCACTTTATGAACCGATATGTGAGCTGGAGACTTTGCAGTGGCTGTTTTTGTCTTAGGTGAACATTGTATTATAATCTGATGCTTGAGTTTTACGTTGCAAATGTAACAACTTTAAAAGACCTTCAAAAATACTGAAGAACTATTGTTAATGTTGAATATTGTTAATAATTACAGGAATATCTGAAAGAAACAACAGATTATAGTGATGAATACGACCTAATGACCTAAAGCTCAAGCAAAGTAACCAAGTGAAGACGGAGGTAAGACTGAGACAGGATTACACCTGTAGTTCAGCTCACTGGTAGTACTCTGTACAGACAGCAGGTTTGACTGGGGTCTGCAGCATTATTGGGTCACTTCAAACACCTTAAATGGATTTAATTAACCCCTCGCTGGACGGGCAGAAACATATGCGAGCGTTGGTCTTACTCTGTGGGGCGTATAAGCTGGCTCCCAGCTGTGACAGTTGACTCGTTGAGGAGGAAGACGACAGCATCTGAACACACAGGGAGAACAAACAGCAGGTCATCATCTTCCTCTATTCAAAAAGCTTGACAAAAAACACTAAACTGACTATTGTTATAAGAACTGTAGCGACTATTTTGTATTTATAGGGAAAAATAGATCCATCTTCTTCTTAAAAAGGAATATTTATAGGTTTCAAACCAGATTTAGCAGAAATTGGAAACTTTTCTTCAGATTTAAATGTGTTGACACAGTTTGACTGAAGATGTTCATAATAAATACGATAAAGACTAATAACAATCCTCAGATCTTTTCAGATTTCCCACAAACTTCATTGTAATTGATTTGATAAACCAGAACACCGTCTTACATAATTGTTAAGTGAGCAGAAAAGTTTTCAAATATTATTCCTGAATAAAAATCTGAAAAGTGTGGCTTGCATTTATATTCAGTCCCGTTAGTTCATGCTTTGCAGAACCCCCTTTTAGCCATCACTTACAGTTCCAGTCGTCGTGGTAACTTCTCTACTAGCTTTGCACTAAAAACTGAATCTTCTTTGCAAAATAGCTTAAGTTCAATGTGACTGGATGGAGGATATCTGTAAAGGGCAATTTTCAATTTTTGCCAAAAACTGGACTGGATTTGGGTCCAGACTTTGACTAGGCCATTCTAACACATGAATCTGCTTTGAACTAAACCATCTGAATGTATCTCTGGCTGTGTCCTGCTGGAAGGTGAACCTCCTCCCTAGTCTCAGGTCTTCTGCAGACTCTTAGTGGCTATCTTGAGGTGGACTCAATTTACTAATTAGGTGGAGTTTTACGGGAATTAGTTGCACTGGATTTTATTTAGGGGTATAAGAGTAAATTAAGTTAAATTCAAATGTATGCCACGCTTTTCAAAAAAAACGTCTATCATTTCTTTTCCACTTCACATTTATACACTATTTTGTGCTGCTCAATCACATAAAATCGCCCAAAAATAGGCTGAAATTTGTTGAACAAAATCAGCGGGTAGGAAATCTTTTGCATGTCTCAGCTAAAACTAGATAGAAATAAATAATGTTTTTTTCTGAGGTTTAATCTCCAAACCTGCAGGAAAGTGACACTAAAAAATGATCTTTATGACATGTTTGGCCAGTTTGGTGTTAAACTGCAGTAAAGGAGGTCTGAGCTTTTGTTCAAATAAATGTACAAAGAGATGGACTAAGACTAATTAGATGTTTTAGCTTTGAAGCTGTTGAGTTACAGACTCACGTCTTTGTCAGCTCGATGAGGAGCGAACATCGACGTGTGGCTGTAATAGAGGCCGGAGTCGTCCGAAGCGTACTCGCTCTCAATCCCTCCCTCCATAAACTTCTTCCGGGTAGCACCAAACATTCCGCGTGTCACCTGAAAAATTATTAGAGAGGGTCAGGATCCAGGAAAATTGGATCAAAACATCCTGTCACACTAGCACAGTTATAGATCAGGTTGTTTTATTTGTAGCCCAACAGTTCATAGGCCCAAAAATCGGTGGTTTTCCTTTTCACAGATGTCGGATCTACCCATCAACCTCCTGCTTATCTGAGATCAGTCCTGAAGGTAGCAGGTCCAGAATGGAAACCTAGACATACTTGCCTCTAACAACACCCTCCAGCTCCTGTAAGAGAATAGGCGGGTAATCCCAGGACAGAGGGTCCCTGTGAAGAGGATGTGACTGGGGGTCACCTCAGATCCTAAGGAGGTGTTCAGATCAGAAGAACCACCTCAGCTGACTCCTTTGGATATGAAGGAGCAGCAACTCTACTCCGATCCGGCCAAAAGTCAGAAGTCAGGTGGGCTAACATGCTACTGGGAATGAGAGCTGGTTGTTGGTTTGTTGCAGAAATCCAAGAAGGTACCAGCACAGATCAGTCGGTAAATGCGGGATTAGAAGATGTTAGTGATAGAAATCTAAAGCGTTTCACCTTGGAACTTCTTTCTAATGCAATAATGAATATTTGTTTCTTAACATTGAAATAATAAAACATCATTACTACTAGTTTCCAAATTATTCTAGGTTAAAATAGAATATAATTTCTCATTAATTTGGCAAATCGGAAGCAATTAAAGCTCCTGAAATCAAGCAGATTGGAGTCTTATATGTCAGAGCCATTAAGCTCCTTCAACTTCTACAGGAGTGTAGCTTTACAACTGATTCTAGAAACTCTGGAGCAGCTTAGCTTTTCAAGATCAGAGATGGACGCATATAAAAACAGCAGCACCTCCTGATAGATCAGTTCTCCAAGAAAATGATCAAGAAGACATCAGGACTGACCACGAGACCGTGGTTATGTGACTCCATACTAATATCTACCTGCAGGTGGTCACTCATAGGTAGGTTTCTTTAGGTAACTTTAGGTTCAGTTCAGGGCTTTCAGTTTCATGAAGCTGGTTCACTGTTTACCTGATTCTGTCAACATGGTAACTTATGCTGGAAACTTAACCTGCTCTAGTGTAGCTAAGGTCTCCAGATTAGAGATCACGAGAGCGCCACCACTCCACCAATCAATGCCCCAGGACAACTACAAATAAGAAAAGGACGGTGTTATGTAAAAGGCATCTCCTATTGTGTCTTCTTCACCTAGTTACACGGTCACATCTTACTTACTCTCACCAGCGATTTTTGTGAGAAGACAAGACAATTGGCTTCTAAGAGGGGCAAACTTTCAAGTTCAGTTTTTTTAGTGACTTCCACTCAAAAGTTAGAAGTCATTTATCTAGAGTGCCTGAACACAGAGGACATCATGCTCTCAAAACATACTGTGCCACTTCGTCTTGCAATCAGAAGGTTGTGGGTTTGATTCCAGCTTCCTCCTGCCATATGTCTATGTGCCCCTGGGGAAGGCACTTAACCTCAAGTTGCCTACCGATCTGCGTATCGGTGTATGAATGTGTGAGCGTTAGTGAGTGCGATTGGGTGAATGTGTCTTTAGTGTAAAGCGCTTTGAGGGGTCTGTATGACTGGAAAAGCTATATAAGTTCAGTCCATTTACCATTTATGTTCATATTCAGTTCGCTGGGATCATTTTCTAAGAGACTGTTTAAAATCACAAACCAACCGAGATCTGAGGAACAGAAAATTAATTTAAACACTTCAGATCGATTAGTGCAAAGAGAAAACTGCTAAACTGTTTCTTTGAGATTAAGATTTAAACCTTGTCTGATGTCCAAAAGGTCACAACTTTAGCGTTCAAAACCAGAAAACCCGCACTGACAAAATGTTAGTAGCATTCCTGCTCTAATACGTTTGCTGGCTTTTTTAAACATTTGAATGGAGATTTTTTTCAGCCTCTTCATTGTGGTTGATCCACTTATTCCAAATTCTCCTGTTTTACATAAATGCGCACAAATCCACAACCAGTAACCCTGGGTTGACACGAGCTTTGTAGAAACACATAAGCCTGATCTGTTCAGCAAAGACCTCTCAAACAAAACTCAAGATGTACCTACTTTGTAGTATAGGGCCCTGATCATTAGGGTTGTATTTTACTGGCATGTGGGAACGATCTCATTTTAAATTGCCAACATTTACCTAAATTAACCAAGACATGTTTTATTGACAGATTTGAACGAAACCAGACATTGATGTGTGTTCATCTAAATGAGATGAACGGTCTAATCTGCACAAACATTACACAAAGTCTAAAAACACAGTTAGATGTTTTAATCCAAAAGGAAACATAAAGCACATTAATACTAATCCTGTTATTGTTGCAGCGTCTAGCTCCGCAATTTCCTTTTGTTTAAGCACAGCTGCTTAAACTTCGTGCATGTACAGAAAAAAAACTAAACGCAGACAGACAGAGTAAGATTTCATTACCCTTGAACGATGGTTTGCAGAGTAAAGTCATTATATTCATTAAGTATTAGTTGTGACAGCGAGTGAATAGGTTTACAAGCCTGGAAGTGTTTCAAGAAGCTAATGCTAGCGCTAACATTAATCAGATAAATACATTAGCATGAACGAATAATCGGGCGACTTGTTATTATAGTTTGTTTATTAATTCAGTGTATATAACTCCTTCTTTGCCACATCAATTTATAAGCTTTATACAATACTCAAAACTACAGCTAACCACCATAAGCTAATACATAAAGCCATAGAAAACGCTGGCTTGTTAGCATGGGAGCTAACAGCTAGCTAGTACGTCCAGCCAGAACAGAGCCGTTAAAACAGTTTTTTAAGGATTTTATTCCAAGATGAACGGTCGGATACACTGCGTCCCAATAGGCATACACCAGTAAAGAGAAAAAGCTGCATAAAATATCGTTTTTGCAAGTGTAGGGGGCCTGCATCGCCTCCATCGGCTAGTTCCTCCAAAACAACAACAAAAACCAACCGAGTGTTGGCTTTAAAGCTTCTTTTCACACCGTTTCTATTCACCACACAGTTCGTATAATCCCAGACACAAACCCTGCGTTTGTTAAAACAGAGTTTATGCCACTAACCATTTAAAAACAAATAAAATCAGAAAAAAAACACAAAAAAGGAGCTTACCGCATCAATCCGTCCTCCAACTACAAGATGGCCGACAGGATGCTGTCCTCCGAGGGCCTCCATTCTGCTGTAGTTCACTGAAAATTTTCAAACAAATATCGCACTTCACTGTAGTTTTACTGGAAGAAATGTTTACGTTATTAAAATGTACTTAATTTGTTGAATTCTGCAGTAAATTTTCTTTGGTTTCCTGAACTTCACAGTAGTTAATTGGTGTTATCCACACTAACATTTGGTAGTTTGTCGTTCTGTAGTTTACTCAAATATATGGTAGTTTAAAATTTGTCCATAGTTGCTTACTGAACTCTACTGTAGGTTCAATAAAATCAATTGTGGATTATTAAAATTTCCATTTACTGGACTGTACTGTAGTTTACTGACTTAACCTGAGGTTTACTAAAATTTACTTTTATGGTTTGATACAATTTACTTTAGCACACTGTACTCATGTATTTCAGTGAAATTCATAATGGTTCAGAGAACTTCACTATAGTTTACTGAACCATACTACTGTAGTTTACAGTAGTTTCTTGAATTCTACCGTAGTTTTCTGACTGCTTTTGCAGTTTTCTGAATTTTACTGTAGTTTTTTAACACTGCTGTCTTTTTGAAAATCTGTTGTAGTTTAAACTCAACTATGGTTTACTACATTTTAAGTAGGTTACAGAACTGCTCTGTAGTTTACTAAAGTGTGCTGTGATATACTAATACCCGCTGTAGTTTGCTGCATTCTGATTCATTAGAACGCATGTATCAGTTTCTGGATTCTACTTTTGATTTATTCAGTAGTTTACTACATCATATTATATAATTCCAACACAGCTCGTTCACATGGCTGAATCCCCTACTCAGCATGTCATAAAGCTGAGTAAATCTTGTAATGAACCTTTCATTTGATTCAGATGTGTTGAACCTGGAAAACATAGAAACCAGGCTGGACACTGGCCATTAAACACTGACTATGGACATGACTGAAGGGTAGATCATACCTGTGCAAGTCACTGTTGGGCCAAATGTTTAAATATTTTAGTTTAATTAAAAAGTGTGTCTGTGCTATAGCTTGCTCTGATCACAAAGAACAGAAACTATAACAACTGAACTAAAACATGTTTGTCTCCTACAAACAATTGAAAAGTAACAGGTGCACATAAATTTGGGAATATGACAAAGCAGTTTTGTATTGTAAAAATCAAAATGAATAGCGCTTTTGACGTGACTATAAATATGACCATATTCACTGCTGCGTTAGAATGGCCTGGTTAGTGTTCATTTTGTCTCGGAAGTTTATGGGAAATCCTGAAAAGAATTTAAGTTTTTAAGTGTTTCAGAAGGAAAACTTAACTCTAGATTTATTGATTAGCAACAAATGGTAGCGAACCATGTTTTCACTTTTATTTTTTTTTTAAATGTTCATTTTATTTTGAAAGGGTAACTTTGTAGTAAAAACTGAAATGTGAGCTGATTGATTTACTATGATTGGACGATATCTCTAATAATCATTCTGACAAATAAGCGAGCAGAAGAGAGGTTGATATAATGCTGATATCACCTTGGTATAATTATCTTTAATTGTAGGTGAAGGTAAAAACATTCTTGAAGAAAATGTCAGTATGTGGAAAAACATTGGTAACCCCAGACTCTATGAGTATAGGCTTTGCCCTTTAAGGCTATTGCTAGTGGGTTAAAGGTGATGCAGGATGTGGTCAATGCAGCATACATGTAATCACACTGAAAGCCAATTTTCTGTCCATCAGCAGTTGGAGAAAAGACCAAATAGTGGAAGCCATGGTAGAGCCTGATCTAGGACATACCACATCCTGGGATATGGCTGTTCCTCTCGCACCTGGTCCAAGAGGCGCAGGATTAGTGGGACTGGAGGGAATACATAAATCAGTTCGTTTGGCCACAGCCAGTGCGAAAATGCATCAACCACCATTGGGGGTTTCCCTGGCAGACTCAGAGAGAACCAGAATTTGCACTGATCATTGTCTCATGTGGCGAGCAGGTCCACCCCTGCTCTGTCAAACCTGCTCCAAATCTGAAGGATCAGATCTGAATAGAAGCTCAAGTCCATGTCTCCTTTTCCAGTGATTCAGATCTGCCCCCAGCAAAGGAGGAATGGAGATCATCTGTTACTTGTGGTGCATGGGATCGATACACAGGCAGGGCAACCATCTTTGCAGACATTTAATGTGCATATACCTAGTGGGACCCCCACATGTGCTGCTGACATCATGCCAGCACATGCATGACTGGCACAGCTTTCACTGAGCTGTGAGGTTTGACACGTTGGAGCAGCTCTGTTAGAGCTTCTCTCCTCAGCTGTGAGAGCCGTGTTCTCATTGTGACTGAGTTTAGCTCCACTCCCAAATAAACAATGAGGTGGGATGGGAGAAGATAGCGCTTCTCAAAGTTAATGGAAGACCCAGGTCGGAAAGATGTGACGTTAACGTAATCGTTTGTGCTTCTGCCTAATCTGGACAGAACCAGCAGGAGTAGGTCGTCCAAATAATCAGGATTCTCATCCCCTTCATACAAAAGTGCTGCAGGGTCGTCTCCAAGTATTGGGGAATGCGAGGGATAATAGAGAATACCTGAATGTCAAGCATTTGTGCTGGTACCGAGCTCCCTGAAAGGAAAATCGCAGAATTTCTCTGTTTTTGGAGATGATGGAGATTTGAAAATGTGTCCTTCAGGTCTTTGGAGGTGAACCAGTCATTCTGATGAACCATGTCTCTCTACGATGGATCTGTTGAAAAGAGAGAGATCCAGAATGGGTCTTTTTGGGTACCAGAAAGTACCAGGAGTAAAAGCCCTTATTGTCCTCTCTGTGAGGAACCCTGGAAATGATTTCTTTTTTCATGAGTTCCTGAAGCTTGGAATTTAGAGCTAGAGTTGGAAAGGAGGCCTGTGAAAAGAAGAAGACCAGGATCATCCCATGTCATCTGCAGCTGGCTGTAAACAACGGAGCTCAACAAACTGCAGGGAGGAATCATTGTTCATCCAGACTCTTCTACTGCCCAAGAAGAAAGAGAAGAGCTAGTTAAAACCCAGCTGTCTCCAAAAAATGGGTCTTTTAAAAAAGGGGGTAAAAATTTAAGTAAGAAAATTCATTAGGGTTTTTAAAAAGCAAAAGGGTTTAAAAGGCGTTTCAGTTACTAATGGCGTGTTCACATGCAAGGCTGTCCAATAAACCATCATTTCAACCATAAGCTAAATTTTCTCCTTTTAATGTTTTAAAAATCTATAAAGCTGAACACGCATACTTACGAGTCACCAGGGGACATATCCGTTCAAACCTTGGTAAATGCTTAAAAAAAATCAAAAGGATGGATGTGCCAAACTTTTTTTCAAATGAATCAAAAACAACTGATTAATACATTTTGGCCAACAGCACAAAGCTTCGTTAATCGCTAAAATCATCAGGGGGAACCCGGTGTGTGATAGACTCAAAACCCGACCCCTTTAGAGGAACAAAGACAGTAAAAGGGCGGCCCTTTTATCACCTAAAGATATCT